>VZUI01002867.1:0-74052 GCA_013401135.1 Cettia cetti
GGGGGCGGGGGGGGGGGCAGGGGGGCCAGGGAAGGAGGTGGGGGTTGGTCTTTTTCTCCAGGCAGCAACAGACAGAGGACACAGTCTTAGACTGCAGCAAGGGAAATACAGGTTGGATATTAGGAAAAAGTTTTTTACAGGAAGGGAGATAAAGTACTGGAATGGTCTGCTCGGGGAGTTGGTGGAGTCACCATCCCTGGACATGTTTAAAGAAAGACACGATGTGACACTTGGTGCCATGGTTTAGTTGAGGTGTCAGGCTGGGTTGGACTCAATGATCTTGAAGGTCTCTTCCAACCTAGTGATCCTGTGAAAACACTGAATTACTACTACTTACATATTTCTACATTCTTGAGTAGAGGCTAGGACAGAAGAAATAGATCAGAAAATAATGTCTTTACCCGAAGAGTGGATCACATTGCAGTGATAGAAATTTAATGGTTCTTCAGGAAGCATAATGAACAGCCTTATCTCAGGAGACCTCTGTTCTCCACATACATTGAGTGGTGACAGCTCATCCTTACCAGAAACAGATACACGGAGAAAAGTGCTTGCCTAAGAGTGTTAATCCCCCAGCATGTTAGATGCCTGCTGTCATCAGAGACAAGCATTACCATGCAGCCTACCAAGCTAGCTCAGATACTGCAGTTCGGACAAAGAGACCTTTCTATATTTCTCAGTACTACAAATTGAGAACACCTCTGTTTAATTTGAGCCTGTTTGCCTTTACTAGTCTCGCAGCCCCATACCACCACATCAACATGCCAAGTCTGGTCTTAGGCAGTGGCGAGCTCCACGGGGAGTAAAGGCAGTCCTCTGGAGTGGAAAGGGACACACAGCTTTATCCTGCCACATTAGGAGCAGTACTGATTGGCTGCAAGACTATTCTGCACAGATGTCCTCCAATAAAAATTGGATCTCTAGTATTGAACCCTTAAGTACAGAGATAAAAGGGAAAGCTGTGAAACATTTGAGGTTACAGAAGCATTTGGCTAAGCCTTCCCCAAAACAAAAAGCAGAAAGAAAACTAGTCTAACTCAGCAACTAAGCATTTACGCACACAACATTCCTAGGTAATAGGAAGCAGAACACAGTCTTTTGCACAAAAATCATCATGAAAATTCCTACCTGGTCACTCAATGTAACTGAAGCAAGCAAAAAGCTGTGTGCTCCACAAGAGTTTGAGATAGGGATGGGTAAGTAAGGTTTGTAAGCAATAAAACATACACTCAGCTATACTGCAAACAAGTATTAAGAAAAAAGCCATCCCTAGCTCTCTCAGCTAGGTATTTCTATACATAACTTCTCAGCAAGTTCAAATTGTATGCTAGTATTTACAGTCTAGAGGAATTTATTGCTCTGAGATCAGCAAGTTTTATTAGCACTCCATTGCAGTGCTGGACACCCAGAGTAAACATCAGTACCTTCAACTGGAACAATTACATTCTGCTTTAAATATATCTCAATTCATACATACAGAAAACATCACTGAGAACAATATCAGACTCTCTTCTGATGAGTCATAAAAGCAATCGGTTATTCACTTTCTTTTAAAGTCATGTTTAAAGCAATTTTAAAAATCTGGTTAAGTTTGTAGGGTGTCTGTATTATGAACATACATACTTACCTTGAACATGCTATTAATTTGTAGGAGCAAAGCAACAACATCATGCATCCCCTCCCTTATCCCTTTTTTATTCTTATCCCTTAATAAAATTAGTTGAAACAAACAAACATAGCAAATTTTCATGACCCAATTCACAAAAATTGGACTAGTAACAAAGATAAGTTATTCGTGCAGTTTACAACAGATTTTAGTAGCATAACACAGTCAAAATGCAGAGACCCACATTGTAATTTATGAGCTGAAATTGTTTTCATTAAGTACTTACACTAACATTTCTCTGCATAATATTTTCAAAAATAAAACATAATCAAAACAATGCTGATTGTTTTATAAGCAAACCACTTTCTGGTCCCAACTTCTACAGTCAGGCTAAGAAGCATCTTAGCAGCCATTCACGCTTACAAAAACAATTTTCTATCTCCACATGAAATGGTGAAAGAATTAATGACAATGACCATGACAGTCAAATTTCATCACCTTGTTTTGTGAGCTCTTTCCTTTATATAAAAATTGTTGTTGTGCTAGATAAACCATTTAACACCATGTCCTTCATTAGCACAGAATAAAAAATGAAACAGAGAAGAAGATAGCCCCCATCCTGTTCCCAGCAGGCAACTGCTCAGAATAAAAAAAAAAAAGTATGAGCACAAAAGCAGGTATTAAATGTCAATTTTAGCAGAGCCAGGAGGCAAGCTGGAAGCTGGAGACAGTCCACCTAGGACAGGGCAGGGCACAGGTGGGATAACCTGCCATACTGCTGCCCTGGAGGCATATGTTCTCAGGGTACAGGGTCAGGCAATATCATCAATCTGGCACCTCAGAGGAGCCCTTAGTTCTCCTGCACAACTATTTAAAAAGAGTTTGCTGTTTTCATTATAAAAATCTTTTTCTCATATATTCCATTTATATTGTGCCCTTTTGCCAGACAATTTTCAAGTGCTTAATATTAATTAGCTCTCAAAAGGCATATTTAAAGAATAGACAATCATTTCATCCACACTTCTATCCTCTGTGGCACTATGTGGTGACAACAACATGACAGCTACTTAAAAAGCAAAATATAATAATGGAGAATGTAAAGCTGCTGAGGGTAAATTTTCTTAAGCTTGAATTTTCAAAGCCTATCCAAGGCCCCAGCTGAGCTCCCGTAGGCTTCTTTGAAGCTTCTGGCTTTCCTAATCAACCCAAGGATCTTTTTTCAAAGAAAAATGAAAATCTCAATATTATTAAACCCTATTAAGCTCATACCTTTGCCCCATCCTGGCTTTATTTTGTTATTTAGGTGTTTTTTGAAGTTTCTGTGCAGTACCTATAGGCATTTTTTGTTTCCTGTGAATTATTTTGCACTCTCCTACTTTCTAGAAGGATATTCTATTACTATATCTCAGACTTAAAAGTATGTTTTTCATTGACCTTCATGTAAAATTTAAAATATGAAATTAAGATCGTACACAAAGCCAGGAAGGAATTAGAATAGTGAAGGAAACAATTATGAGACTATATTTCTAAATGTCTGAAAAACGCATAGCTGGACAACAACTGGCAGGTAAGCTATAAGTAGCATCACTCAGTTCATTTGCATTTTAAAGACAATGTACTAACAATGATGACTAATTTATAGTTATTTGCTATTGAGATATTTTTCCTGTTCATCTGCACTATTTATGATACATTTATTCCACTTTTTTCAATGACAACACTGCCAGGTCATGCACTAGGAAGCACTTGGAGGGACAGGAAAAAAGGATTTCACTTTTGTCAGAACAGCAAAATACTATTTTAAAATATCTAGTATGGATATTGAGGTGACATAGATAAATTATCTATAATGAAAGAAGTAGCTGATGCTAATAACCGAGCTAAATTGGTAAAATAACCAATTAAAATGTCATCTTTAATTAAAATGCCAATTAGAGCAAAAGGTTATTAAGATACATGTCAGTCACTAATACTGATGAATCCTAGTTCTTTTACAGGATGTCTTTTCTTTAGCCTCCCTGAACAGCAAGAGCTCTTACCCAAAATAAAACCGAACTCTCATTCCCTTTTTTTAATACACACAGCATTCAAATTATTCAAAAAGGAAAAAAATTGATAGTGCTACAGCACAAAAATAAATTAACCAACTTTTAAGACAAAGAGATATCCAAGACAGACAATGAAAAAAAAAAAGGGGGGGGGGGGGGAAAGAAAAGGAAGGGCAAATAAGGTAGCCTGAGGGTAGCTTGGTATGGCAGCTGATATGAAATGCAGATGCTTCTTCCCAGCCCCCACCTCTGGAAGGAAGCCTTCTCCAGATTTCAAAGCTTGTATTATGAGGAGCCAATAAAACATTATAATCTGCTAATGCCTGTTACTGCTGATTCACAGAACTTCCTTTCCCTTCAATTAACCCACATCACATGGATCACCATGGTTTACTACACAGTGCATGAGGATGGGATTACACTACAATTGTCATAAGACAATAACAAAAACAGTAGAAACAGAGCAATAATACCTTCAACAGCCCCTGTAATTGGAGTCAAGATATTGTAATGACAGATCTGTTAGCACTAGGTCAGTGGGAAAACATTTGAGTTTCAAGCTTGCAAATGACAGTTTTCTGGTCTGACAAAAAACTCATCATTCTGTGTTTTCTTCCCTGTTTAGCTCAGTGGGATTTGGATCAAGACAGCGTCATTATTTTGGTATCTCAGTATTGCTGCATTCAATCACATCAAGAAACAATAAATTCGTGCATTTAAAGTAGTCCACCAACTGGATAACATGCTGCCTTCCTTCTATTGCTTCAAAACTAAAATTTTGCAAAAAGTAACACAACCCAGTGAAACTTCATTCCCAATCTGAAAACAGGCTTCCAAATCTAGAAATCAGCAGCTAAATGAATAAATATGCGCACATAATTATTTCATTTCAATGAGCCCACTTCTTTGGTTTCATCTCAGCCTAGCCTTCCCCTGCTTTGCCACCAGCACTCCCTTACACTTGTTTCATTTAAAGAGCTCTTCAGAAAATGCAATTTATTTCATCAATATATGAGCCAGCTAATCTGTTCCTGGCCTAATCAACCTTAGCTTCTATGGTTTTACCTTCCAGGGTAAACCTTAATTGTTTATACTGTTTATACTACAATACTAGTAGTACTACTAAAATGAAGGATTGGATGACTCAAACTGTCTCTATAGTTTTCTCATGAACCATGAAAACAAAACAAATGAAACAACACACTCAGTGCCTATACATCACCTTTATTTACAGCTTCTTTCTATTCTATAAATTCCTTTCATTACCATGCTATATTTCTAATATACAATATTAGAAAACTCATAAATCTCACACTCTTAAGGGTGTTGGAGTTTTTGTTGTTGTTTTTGTAGGGTTTTTTTAACTAAACAAATTTTAGAATGCCTGTATTTCATTCCACTTCTGCTTAAAGAGAACAACTTCATTCCAGTCTGTTAATAATTATTAAGAGATATTACCACCCTCCTCATCAAAATCTCCAGAGTCATCACTGATAGCACCGTAACACACTTATTATGCCTTCTTCCATATTGCCTATTGACATTCAATCTGCCCTTTGAGCATGAAATATGCAAACTGTAGAGGCAGAATTAAGAGATTCATGTTCCATTTAGTTCTACCTCCTGAAATTCAGCCACAAAGTTTGTGTGATGCTCTCTTGCACTCCAACCAGGCCATCAAATATCAGGCTGGTTTTATAACATAATACTTGCAGGAAAATGAGTAAGAAAAGGGGGATCAAAACGCAGTCTGAAACTTATTACTAAAACCTAAGAAAATTGCTTTTCTGCAAGGTTTATAAAATTGTAACTGTTTACAGAATCAACCAGGTTGGAAAAGACCTTTGAGATCATTGAGTTCAACCGATGACCTTACAATATTTTCAACCAGACCATGGCACTGAATGCCATATCCAGTCTTTCCTTAAACACCTCCAAGGACAGTGACTCCACCACCTCCCTAGGCAGCCCATTCCAATGCCCAACCACTTTCTGTGAATAATTTCCTACTAATGTCTAACTTAAACCTCCACTGGTACAGCTTAGGACTTTGTGCTCTTGTCCTCTTGCTGGTTGCATGGGAGACGTGATTGGCCTGGTTACAACCTCCTTAGAGAGTGTTGTAGAGAGTGACAGGACCTCCCCTGAGCATTTTCTTCTCAACTCTATTGTTTTATCTTTGCCATTGACTTGTTTTAGCAAATATTTTCTAATCACCATAACAGCGGCCTTGTTTCTATATCCACTTAGTAGCACCATTGTGCTTCACAACCTGTGATTCATGGGGTTCAACTGAAAGTTCAAAAATTGGCTGAAAATACCCCAAACATGTTGACCAGTTCACAACACTGAAAATGGCCCTTTCAAAACTATACGCACTTCAAAACAGATGCTCAGAATTTTGCCCTTCCTAAATTGGAGGCTAAATCTTCCATCGTAGCCCAGCACAAGCAGAGAAAAAGGGCTAAAAGTCACATTTACACTCAGTGCAATGGCCACAACAGATCCTTAAATGAAAATTAAGGCAGTTCAGAGACTGTTTTCATTTACACTCAACTCCATGCAAATCATAGAAACCTGGTTATCATCTGAGGAATGGGAAAGTAGAGGCATAGCTCAGTTCAAAGTTCTATTCTGTGAAAGTTTCTTTCCAAGTCAAGACATGACAGGAGATGGGAGAGAGCTATAAAGAAATCCTCAAGGAGCTCCCATCTCTGGAAAGCAGAGTAGAATTGGACTTGCGACTTACTATGCCATGCTACACTGTACTATGCTACATAATGATCTACATCCATAATATTTATGGCCAGGTAGAGGTCTCTTGGTATTTTGATTCTTTAGGAGAATAAATAAAAATGACTCAGTGATGAGTAAACTGAATATTGATAAGTAAGAATATTCATTTTTAATGAAAGAAGAATTTTTAATTACTAAAATAGGGAGAATAAAACTTAAAAACCACTCATCTCTGACTTCATAAGGTAGTGTAAGTGTAAATATGCTTCGAGTGGATTAGTTGGGCATACTCTGTCGTGAGAACAGACAAGACAAGCTGTTTAAGATCAGAAAGTTTTCAGTATCTAATAGAATGTAAAGGAAGTGCATCAAAGGAGACTGCAATGGCTAAATGAAACTTCAGTACATCAGAAACTTCACAAGGAAAGGAAGCAAATGAGCAGGACCAGCAGAAATAGATGACCAAGAACAGAGACATCTAGAAGCACAGCATTAAAAAAACCAACCAAAAAAAAAAAAAAACCAAAAAAAATCCCCAAAAAAAAACAATCACGGAAAAACCCCACACTAAACTCCAAAAGTTCAAGCTCTTTACTTCTGAGCATCCTTTCTTTCGCTGCCTTTAGAAGTATGTTTTTAACATACCTGCCCTTGGTTTCCAATAAATCTACTGATTCACCATTTGCTGAGTGATTATACAGATCTTCCTAGCGGAAAAACAATAGTCTGAATTATAACTGAAGCAAGAGTTACCAGAATTAGCTTTAAAAAACTTAATTAATCCATCTACAACCAGTAGGCTTGCTTTAAGTGTAGATTCTATAGGTTGCCTTGAAAAAGATTATGTTAATTAATAACATCCTCTCTGTGTATTGTTAAATTTTTAGATCTAACAAAAGCAAACAGAAGTGGCAGCAGATCTGGCATCGTAAATTGGCCAAATGAAACAACACACTGAGAAGATGAGATAATACAACTTCTGACAGTGAAGTAGTGACTGCACCAAAACATATGAAATGAAGAGAATTAAAGATACTGTAAAACTGTAATTTTTAGATTAGTATCTTCTATAACAAATTCAGGAACACGTGCTACAGATAAAGTCATTGAATGTATGTATTAAATATAATTTGCTTCATTCTGAAATACTGCTTCTTCAGAAAAGGTGAGAAATACATTATTAGGATGATTTGACAGTCTTGTTTATAGCCGCATGGAAAATTATTCAACCCTGACTTCATGAGTTGCAGTCCACCCCTGGGAAACAAGTTTTTCCCATTCTGTCCTCTGCTCCATGTACCTGCCTCATTTCATCACCAGGGCCTGTACACCTGTACAATATAGATTACTTTTCCAGCAAAAAGACTAGACTTAATCCTCTAAGTCTCTAATGCCATCCAAATCTCTTGTAAGCCATTTTATTTTCATCATGCAGCTGTGCTTGCTGAACATCCATAAACATGTATTTTTAAAGTCCTAACATATGTGAAGACTCATTTTGCCTTTGTCAATGCACACAGCTGAGGACAGGTTACCTTTCAAGAAAAGCTCAGAAGAAAAATACCAAAATCGTCACCCATCAGTTTTTATTTTGAGCTACTGCTTGAAAGGCTTTACACCTATTACCAGGTCATATGGTGTATTATCTTAGCATAGGACTGACTATTTTGAAGCACAAAAAATTCTCTTCATATCACTACATCGCTGTTGCCACTACTCAATGACATGGAATTTTTACACCACCCAAGTACACAGTGCTACTGCCACAGCACATCTGGAGTTAGTCAGTGATGTCCTGTTTATCACTCCCCTCATGCTTCAAGAAACAGAAAAACACCACACATCTGATAGAGCTGCTTATGATCCCCCTTTGTGTCTCAAAACAGAGGACTAGGGCCCATCTCAGCAGAAAGATTATTCCAGAAACAAGTACCCACAGAAAAATATGAAAGTTTCCTCCAGCATCTCATATTTTCATGTCAGAGTGATGTTTTTCCTTGATATTGCCAAAAACCTTCTTTAGGAAAATATGTAAAATAACTTTGTTTTCAGTTGTTGATAAGCTTTATCAGAAACTCCTTCAAAGCTCAGCCTAAGCTCTGCTGCATAAGAGCATACACATCTATCCTGTACCTCTCAGACTCTGCAAGCAGTGAGCTGCTCACACTGATGTGTCTTTCCATATGCTCCCCACAGCTTCTGTCCTTCAGAAAGCCATGTGCCAACCTGGACTACGATGTATTTATACTTTTCCTCCTTAGAGACTCCTAATGTTACTAATTACTCTTCTCAAAGCAGTTCATACTAGGCACTACAACAAATGGTGTTTTCTCAAAGAGCCTGCTGAAGATAAATATCCCAGGGACTCCAACATCTAGATCTATTTGACAAAACCATCCTGGAAAACCTAATTTGATTATAAATTCTAAGGTCACAGGAAGAAGGGTCATTTAGCATGAACTGACTGAAATACTTACATAGCTGAAAAATTAAGCAGCACAATGCACAACAAAGAGCCTGAAGGACTGGTATTGTTTAGTCCTGACACATGACTCATAGCCTTAAGCGCAGTTATGGGCAAAACTGAATTAAGTTGTTTCAACCGTTTTATTCCTGCAATGGTAAAAGCTCCAAAACAAACAGAAAAACAGAAAGTCAAACCCTGCCACATGACCATAGGCAGCAAAGGCAGCAGCTCAACAGTTTACCTGACACAACCCTGCATGTCCAAGACTATCTCCCCTTTATTCTCCCCAAGAGGACATCTAAGGACTGCTCTCTGCTGCCAGCACCAGTCCTATGACTACACTGATGAATCATGGAGTCTCTTCTCATGATGTGCAGAATCTCTACTGCTTGGCCACTAGCTGCTCTGAGCATGGAGTAAATCTGCTCTTTGCATAGAGTACCCAGCCCCAGGCTGGAACGAGGAGGGTTTGTCCATTCAGGATCTTGATTACAGTAAACACAAAATTCAACTCCCAGAAAGTAGTTCATCCCTAACAAAAGGCACCATTTTGTTCGCAGGTTATAATTTCATCACTATGCTCCCTTTGTGTCACAACCAGGACCATTAGCAGCATTTTTCCTCCATCCTTTCTGCAATATCATTCTCTTGGGAAATTAAGAGCCTACACAGAGACTTGCATTTCAATCTGGACAATTTCCCACCCTCCTCCTCTGCTTCCACCTCCAATGAGGACAAATGAAAATATTTTAAAAATTATTTTGAAGAAAAGTCAGATGTGATGCAGTATACCAAATGTTCATGCATTTCAGAACATCATCATATAACAATTCATTCTTCACCAGTTCCAGTGGGAGAAATTATAAGGAACACACTACTAGTATCAGAAGCTTATCAAATTAAAGTAACAAAGAAAATGAAGAAAAAGACAGCTGTGTATTGCCACAAACATGCAGAAAAATACTGGTAACAATGAAATCATGTTACCAGGATAGAGTTGTGTCTTCTCATAGCATATATTCATTTAACAGGCGCAGAGCAGCCCATGACCACTTGCTCAGGTGTCGCCTTGTTTTCCATCCTTTAGCCTTAGAGTCTGAAATTTCATGTAAACAAAGTAATGTTTACAGAACTTTTATCATGTTTTTGTATTCCTTTCTGTGAAAGGATAATTGATGGACACTTTCTAAGACCAGTGGAGTTAAAGAGGTTGAACCTCAGTCTTCCAATCTGGTCTCCTTTTTAGAAATCTATATAAGCTGTAGAAAAAATTAAACTTCCTCTTTTCCCGCTTCGACTCCGTGGTTATCACTGCGTCTCCCTCGGGACAGCATTGCGCAATGCTCAGGAATCAAGAAGCATGTAATACATCACGAAGTTGTAAATAATGGCATTATCCCACAGGCTAGTAAAAAGGTTGTTCATTTACTGTTCATAACACACTGGCTGGATGGTGCTTGATAACTCCAATGGAGAAGGATATCTGTTTATATTCTTAGAAGGTATCAGTACTATAAATTCTTCTTAATTGTGCAGCAAACTATCTGAGAATAATGCTTAGATCCTCTTTTAACTTCAGATAAGCACAAAACTGTGTTTATGTACTCAGAGCTGTTCTCATACCAGGGTAAACCAGCACATTTTCACATATCTCTACTGGGGAAGTATCCAACAACAAAAGTGAAAACAAAATTCCCCAACAGAAAATTATTTGTTTGCAGGAATGTCTTTACAGATCCTCAGATTTATTAGTAACACATTCTTAGCTATTATTTATTTCCTCACCATCTAGCTCACAAGCTACAATTTGAAAAAAACCACACTTTTCAATGTTCTATTTTTATATAATTGAGAATATAAAGGACTCCTTATACTTTTATAAGAAACAAACAGCAATTACTCTCAGAAGTGACTGCTGTCATTCAAAAATAAGTCTCTGCATGTTTACACATGTATTTGTAGGAAAGAGAAATGATAATTGGTGTTTTGGGAGGACTCTCAGAGTTCATATGGAATATAGGCCATGAAAAGTGACACACCCAACAATCAGCTGAAAATAAGGGCACAAACAAAAAATCCATATTTTTCTGCATTTCATGTATCTGCAATGCCCCACTGCATGACAGTTGCTTTAAAACATTCACTGCTCTCAAATAAGCATGAGAAAGAAGTCCTAACAATCTCATTGCTGAAGTCTCAAGGAAAAGATGCTCCTCCCTAGTTCTTCTGTGATACCTAGACCAGAAGTCTCCCACACCACCTAACACGTTTGCTACTCTTGCACCAGATTTTCCAGATTTTAATCTGCACCGGCAGAACAAAACAGTGCACTGTGATTGAGTGTGACAATTCACTGAGAACAGTGTGACAACAGAGGACAAGACTTAAGCTGATGAGGAACTCAGTGCTTATGAGGTACTCCTGCTCAACTTGTGCTGAGACCAGGGTCTTTTCTGGTCTACAGGTTGCAAGAGTTTGAAGAAGCCATCCAGGAGTTATGCTAAAGCAAGAAATACAACTCCTCTCCAGACAGATTACACATACTACTTGGTTTCTCTACCTTCACATCGCTAGAGGGACATATCTGGCATTAATAATTTTTCTGAGGCTTTGTCTTATTTTCCCCTTAGGCTTTTTTTTATTTATATATTTACATTAAAAAAAATGCTGCTAAGGAGGCAGACAGGAAAAGATTTTTTGCATAGAAAAGATGTTGTTGCAAAGAAATGTTTAGTCGGCATGAAATGGAAGAATACTTCTTAGGAACCCTTAAGGCAAAAATCAGGAAAGTGGGCTAAAGAAAAGGCACACATGCATATTTCAGCATGTATTTCTGCTGATTAAAGAATATTCTTCTTATTAGGAAATAAGTTAAAAGTTCCTGAATCTTATAATAGCATTTATCTCTATACTTACACTGATACAACTATCCCCGAGCTAGACTAGTGCTCTCATTTGAGAGCATAGTAAAAAAAATCATTTAGTTATCATGAGAATCAGTTACTCTTAACATGGCTCAGCAGTTCTTGCCATGTTATTTCACCTGCAGAATACCTGAAGCTAAACAGTTCCAGCAAGTGCCGCACTACATAGTGAACTACATAAATGAACAAGAATTTGGACAAAAGCAATTAGAATAAGTTGAATTATACAAAAGAGTGAGAATCTTACATTAAGAAATTGGAATCTGATCAATTTCATGAATCTTACAGCAAAGATCTGATAATTGTTTTGGTATGCTTTTGTTTCAAGTGTTGAGAAGTTGTTTCTTTCTTGACTCAATGGTTTCTTGGCCACCTAGATTTTTAATTATTCTTTATCATAAGTAATTTTTTATGATAGCATTTATTTGTAAACAATTGTATATTTGCTAGAAGCAGCAAGGATTTGTATAGAACTAAAAATGGCCAGCTGCAAGAAAACCTCATATGAACTTGCTTTTATCATGAAAATAAAAATAAACCAATCCCCAACTGGCAAACAACACAGTGAAAATTAAGAAGTTGAAACACATCTTTTCATATAGATAAAAAAAAATACATTATTTGGGGTTGTTTTCTAACTGAAAGATACAAAACACTAAATGTCACTGCTAAATATGTATTTGCTCTCAGTTATTACCTTCAGCTTCTGCATCACATGCAAAAGAAGTGTTAATATGTCAAAAGTGGATCTATAAGTTCACGAAAACTTTCTAGAAGTGAAAAATCCGACACAGTAGAAGACCAAGAACATAACTTATTCAGGTATTTTGATCAAGATAATTTTCTATTACAATAGAATTCCATTATGTTACTTAGAAAACATTTAACTACATTAAGAAAATATGAAAAATTTGGGAGAAGAGACCTGACAAGAAGAAATTAATAAATGCTACATGGCAAAAATTGGGGAAATCCATAACAGTCATAAGTGGCAAAATGTTATACTATTGTGATTTGTGAAGTCAGCTTCATTGTGCTTGTGCATCTAAACATTTGCTAGACTAAAGAAAAAATTACAAAGCCCAATTCTCAGGGAATGTGACAGGAAAATAACCAACTTCTAGGAACATGACAGCTACACAACTTTAGTGGTGAGCTTACAATCCCAAACAATTACATACTTTTTGACTCCAAGTTGAAATATTTGCTATTTATAAAATTTTAGGTATATTAATAAGCTTCTTGGTTTTGAGGGACTTCCACTCTATCCCTTAGAATAATGCTATTATGGTTGAATTCCTTCCTGCCCCCTTAAGGGATTGAAGTTGTTGGCAGGAGACCAGACTGGCACCTGGAATTTGATGTGAAAATTAAGTTTCTGCAAAACTCCTAACAGAGAGGGGGGGAAAAAAATCCCACCAAAACAAATAACAAAAAAAAAAAAAAAAAAAATCCCACTAACAAAAAAAAAAACTCCACAAAGACAACTGTGGACATAATGTCACTAACCAAAGTGCTCCTTAGCAATAATTCCTTGCAAAAATGTATGCACCTACTGCAGCAAACATGACGTTCATAAGCAATTCCATTCTCTGTCCATCTAAAATATGTTACATCCCGCCATCCAAGGAGCAGAACAGACAGCACTTTCCTGGTGTATCCTGACACAAGCAGAGAGTTCAAAGTCTGTTTCTCCTCTATTACATAAAAAAAAATTTTTCTGAAGGGCACAGCAACTGATTATCAAACTTTTCCAAGAAGATGAATCATTACTGAAATTTAAAAGATCATTTAAGAGAAAGTGTCCACACTGAAAGACAGACATAATGCACATAGGGCAACCTTGGAGCTCAGACTGGTCTACCACTCAACACTAGACAAAGCTACCTAATCCTGAAAAGCACAGATATATTCAAAAGTGGAATTTTTCTCTGCACTTCCACAGTCAGAGACCGGATGGGATCACAAAGCTGACAGTACTGATTCAATCAGAGTGGAAGCTCCCAGGACAAACATATAGCAGATGGCTGGAACAGTAACAGGCATGCTGCATTCATTCACCCCTCTATTATTCATCCTGAAGTCCCTCTTGACTAAACTGTAATTTTCAGAAAATTACAATGATCATGGTAGGTAAATGAACAAAAATTAAGCCTAATGCAAATGAACTTCATCCAAAAATATGACTCATGCTGGAGCCATGTATTTTTTTAAAAACAGAAAATGCAACTGATCTGTTTCTGTATGTAGATGTAAGTAGATACACAAATATAAAAGCATTAAATTTGTACAAATAAAATTTTACATGTTATGGTGGCTCTGCACAAAATAGGGTGCATCGCTTGCATTCTATTCTTCTCAAAAATAACCCTTTCATTGATAGAACTGTAATTAGGAGCTGAAGGTTTGTTACTCTGTCAGCTGAATGAAGGGATCTGCAATGAAGCTTTAAAAAAGAATGCAAAAGGGGCCTTAAGCAACCAATCTTCAGCGGGCTTTGTAGCCAGCAAAACACCTTTCACAGGATTGAAGTCTTCTGACATCTGCAAACAGAAATGTCTTTAAAACTAAGCATGCGTTAAAGTGAAGTGAAAGCTCTGTTATATGTAATAAAATCCACTTGCAATCTAGTTGAAAAGTTTCCTTTTATAGAGCAGGGAAGGAAAACATCCTTTGTATGAGGATATTATTAAATCACTCAGCTTTAATTGCATATGAATTACAACAACAGAATGTATTTTGATAGTAAAGCTAAGTATATATAGGGCAAACCACAGTCTAATAAAAACAGCAAAGCAAAGAGGCTGATAAATCACAAAGTCAATCATTCTGCCTGTGTGTAGAGCGACTATTCTCTCTGACACATTTTCAAGTGCCCTATTTATTCAATGAAAAGATTATGCAAGAGCCTGACATGTATCAAATAATGTGACAGACAGCCAGGCAGACACCCGTATTACTAAGCCCTGTTGCAAAGCCGCAATTTGTGGCAGAACCCAATGCTAATCTAACCTCTGTCATTTTAGCAGGCACAGAAACTGATCAAAATTATTACTGTGTTACAGTCAGGTTTGCTTATTCAGCCTTTCCTCCAGAAAGTCCAATACCTTTTGTGCTGTGGAACTGCACCTTTAAATAGTTGCTTGAATTAACACGGGGAGACTGACAAAAATACAGCTCTTCCTTCAGATTTTAAACTGAAACAGGACCATGAAGCAGCATAGTGAGAAAACAACTGCACTTAACCTGCTACAGAGCTATCTTCCAAATGAAATAATCAATGAAAAAGAAAATATGAGAAAAAATCTCAGAAATATTTATGATTCTCTTTAAGCATGTTTTATAGATTTTCCATAAATAGAGCATCATATGGAGCGCCAAACTAATGCTATTTTTTTAAAAAAAATTACAGAATTACCTTCTGCTTCTAGCAAACATTACTCCTGTTCTTACTCAGGTTATCTGTATGAAAGAGAAGCAAACAGAAGTCTATAGCCTAACAAGAAGGCAGCAGGTGCCAACAAAGGTTGTATCACTGCAATAACAGCAAAACCAAACCTAGCATTCTCTCTCAATGATCATTATTGATATAGGCTGGATTGTTAATACTGGAAAAGATACATGAGAGACATAATAATAAGCACTAAAGACTTACCTGGACACAACCAAGTTCTAGTAACACCACAGAAACATGTACCAGGAGTTGTGAATTCATGCCATCAGATACTCATAAAACATCTTCCAAAGTGCTTGAAATACAAACCACAGTGTATTTTTTCATGGCACAAGCTTCCAGGAATTCCCTTAAGAACAAGTTACACAATATTTGGGAACAACTGTATTTTAGAATTCAGGATCTGAATTCTGAACCATTTTACTTCTTAAGGATAACTCTGGCTGAGAAAACCACACTCCGGAGTAGATTAAGCTAGTATTCAAATTCTGTGAATGGCTTGAGATATGAAGGATGTTTCACAGATATGAATGTTAGCTCCTAATTGTTTGGGCCTTTAAAACTTATTCCTATAGCTCACAGGTTCAAGACTGATGAAATCTCTCTAAGTGTAAGCGGCTATTCATTTTATCTGCTACAACAAGAACAAAAAAAAAATTGCTGTTCAATAGTTTTACAGGTGCTTAGGTACAAGTATTTCCAATAAATGCAAGTTAAAACTGTATCTACACAGCTTGATTCAAAGAGGTTGTAGCCCTGAAATTCTCAATGGCATTGGCAAGAAATGGCTTCTACTGAAATCCACAAAATTTCTCTACTTCATTCTGGGGTTACATTTTCTCAAGAGGTCTGGAAAGCATCTAATACAGTGCTTTTCTGGTTAAGAGTATATTATTCTGTATTTTTTCTGTGGTACTGCCATGAGGTTCTAATCAAGACTATGATTTCCTGGGCTAAGTGTTAAGTCTCCTTTCTGAGAATTTTAGCAGTATTCAGTAAATCGTGGACAAATCCACTCTATGCATGGAAATCTTATCCATGTTCCTATTCATCACCACAGGCTACTTAAGCCATTCATTCACAGGAAGAACCAGATTTGCAGAAATTTACAAGTATCTAATCACACAAAACACTTTGTCCACATTTCAGCACGCTGCTACTTCTCAAGTCTCCAGCACATTTCAATTTCTCCTTGTCAAAGTGTGCAAGTCCATCTACATACCAATAATTTCTAGCCCTCGCAGGATCCAAAAAACCTAAAACACCTAAGTTAGCCTCAGTTCTGAGGGAAGTGCCAGAAGACAACCAAGTCCCCAGAATTCTCAGACTCCAGCAGGTTGTATTCATCCAGCACTGATATCCAAAAGTAGCCGGGGGAAATAAGAAAAGCATATGTCTGTGTTCTGCTGAGCCCAACTTTCAGCTTGCATGTAGCAGGCAAAGGTACAATTCCCCGTTCTGCCTGACTTGGAACATATGCACTAGAAACGCTACAGAATTTATGATTCTGCATAGAAATGAGGGTTCTGCTTGTTTCATCTCCCACAGAGCATGAAGAAATCTAAAAATAGAACAACTGAGTAAATCATACAGATTGATTTTGGCAAAGACAGACTTAACCCCACCAAGGCTTTTTAGGAGAACTCCAAGACAGGAAAAAACTGCTTTCATATTAACCAAAGCAGACTGAGAAACGCAGGAAGAAAGAAAGGACCAGGCAAGGGGAGAAAGTTAAACTGTCAGCAAAAATTGAAATTTGAAAAAGCGCTTGTACACAAGACAGCAAAGAGTGACAAAAAAAATTCTCTCAAATTCTTAGGGTTTTCTTTCTCCTCCTATTAAGTAGCCCAATATTGAAGTACTTAATTATAGTTCTGTGTCTGAAATAACAGGATAACAGCCACCCATCTACACTGCTACCTGACAGTCCTCAGTACAAGCCAGTAAAACCCTCAAAACACAAATACAGGATATTCAGATATTCCAATACCCTTTAATGAGTCATTTCTTGCATGACTGACTCTAGTACTAGACTACTATGTGACTTTCACAACCATCATTTGCTGTTGTCAGACTAGATTCAACATTAGTATTACTACTAATACTGCTAACAGAGACAGAGAATAAAGAACATGGGAGAACAATTTAACTACTTCTGATAAGATTCCTCTTTATGGAAAAGAAGAACAAAAGCCATAGACTTCTTAAGCTCTCAATACCAAAACCCCCTGAATTTTAGAAGTGTCCATACCTGATTACTGGCAGCTGATATCTCCTTACCAAGCAGTGCTCCGAGACAGCAGAATGAAGACGCGCTGATCTTCACAGTCAGTGTGGGTGCCGCTTCTGTGCCAAAATCCACTCCCAACACTGCCTACATGAATGCTGCTTCATCCTATGCTTTTTCCATCAATGGCCTATTTCATAAAAGTCTTATGACCTCATAGCTTCTTTTTTAAAATACTGCTATAGTCCCCAGAATAAACTCCAGACAAACAGATTAATTACTCTGAAACACTGCATTTTACCCAAAGCAAAAAAAAGCCCAAATGTAGTACACAAGATCACTTCAAAAACTACTTCCTAAAGCTAAAGGCTAACAACAGAGGTCTTAATTTGGTAATATGGGTGGTATCTGGAAAGGAGGAGAAAAAATGTTCAATTTTCAAACACCATTTTATATAATCCTGTAATTTTAACAAAGTAAGCCAGTAAATAGGTTTTCTTTTAACCACAGTGCATTACTAGGAAGAGCTGCTTTTCCTCTCTTCATACCTCTAAACAGCAACTCATTTCTTTCATTATAGTGTTGCTGTTCACACACAAGATGAATAAATTTCACTGGATTCTCCATTTCAGGACCAGATCCGTTGTGAACTGAGCAGAATATTTCCCTAATTAGAACACATTCTGAGCCAGTAGCAAAAGTTCAGAAACAGCATGGTGAATATCTAAATAATAAAAATATAATTCATTGGGCAGAATAACACAAATTTTCCTGCATTCACAGCCAGGCAAGAGCAGGTATAAGAGCACTTGGCTGTGAGCAACAGCACCTAAGGTAACAACAATTATGGTTCATATGTCAACATCAAAAAAGAGTTTTTAAATACCATGGGAAAAAAAACCAACCAAAAACCACCAAACAAACAAAACTCTGCTTTGAATAAATAAGGTAAGTAAGATACAAAGCTAGCTGATTAACATACCTCAATGTGGATTCATGTTTAAAATGTTTAAAATGGCAGCAGCTAACCTTTTTGGGACCACAGAATCATTAGGGTTGACAAAGACCTCTAAGATCATGGAGTCCAATGATTAACGCAGCACTACCAAACTCACTACTAATCCATGTCTATGAGCACCACATCTACGTTTCTTTTGAACACTTCCAAATATGGTGACTCAACCACTTCCCTGGACATCCTATTCCAATATCTGTTGGGTGAAGAAATCTATCCTAACATGCAGTATAAACCTCCCCTGTTGAGACTTGAGGCCACTTCCTTTTGTCCTATTGCTTGTTAACTGGGAGAAAAGACTGACCCCTACCTAGGTACAGCCTCTTCAGGTAGGTGTAGAGAGCCCCACTCAGCCTCCTTTCTTTGCCTGGTTAAACAACCCCACCTCCTTCAGCTGGTCCTCATAAGACTTGTACTCCAGAAAATACTTCAAAATAGCTTTTTTATCCATCTCTGGACAAAATCCAGGTTTTAAACATCAAATTGTTGTCTAGTTACAAGATGAGACAAAGAGAAAAGAGAAAGAGGAAAGTAGTTCCTGCTGCCATTCCACGCAGCAGGGCCATCTGCACTGACAGCAGCGCGACCGGCACCTGCTTCCAAGGATGCCACACAGCTGAGCAGTGAGACTGCTGCAGCAATCCAGAAACACCCCATAATCTCTGAGGGTAGGAACTGTGCATACATACACACCAGACTCTGGCATTAGTGAGGGCATTATAAGTGTGTACGCTGTCACACTCATACCAACGCCCAGCAAGACACAGGCCTGCTGGGAAGGAAGTGTCCAGGCCCTGGGTCCCATCCTGCCCCAAGCCTGCTTCACGTCTGCCACCTCCACTTGCCAAGTCCTGGCCTTTGGTACCACTTTGGGAAACACAGCTTTTGAGGAACAACTGCATGCTGAAGGTGCATGGGGTGGAGGGAGATGTCTAACACCAGCTGCTGCTGAGGAAGATGAGCAATGGGACACTGCACACCGACTTAATTGTTTCTTCCACTCCACACCACCACCATCCACCTGAGGGCCTTCTGCAGCAAAATAGAAAGGGTCATCACTGCTATGCCTGACAAGAGGAGAAGAGAATGAGAGGTAATGTCTGCCCTGAAAGTCCTTCTGCATGGCCCAGGTACAATAGCAGTAAGGCATCATCTGTTTCTTTTTCCTTCAGCAGCCCACAGAGAGCCTCCTGACAACCATAAATGCTCCAATTGCATCTCTCCTTTCTGCCCAATACTCATTTGTCTGACAGAACTACAAACCCCACATTTTGTTTTCCAACTATGACCACAAATTTCCTTCCATTGTGCAGCTTCCTAGTGGGCCCTCCTGCTGGAATTGGATTTTACACCTCTTTTGAGCTATGAGGGAGCAAACAGGTCATCACCCTGCTTCCCTGTAGTCCCAAAGGAACAGCAACAGGAATTGAACACATTCACTCTGTTAGTTCCCAATTTCTATTCTATTAATGAGATCACAATGAAGTCACATCTTACTGTGGTGGTTTGACAACCATAATAGAAATGAAAATCCCTGCTTTTGAAATTATGCAGAACACTAAATTACCAAATGAAATTACAAAAGTTGAAAATTACTTTTCTTAAAGAAACCTATACTTGTGATGGTCTGAATCACTTATATTTGGGGGAGCGGGCTTTGAAAAGTATGAAATATGGGCAAAATAGCATTTATTCCTAATAAAAGTATCTCCCCAGATGGAAGGGTTTCAGATAATTAGTTAGCACATGAATGTAAATTAAGTCCAAACTAGAACAAATCTTATTGTTTACATGACTTTTTTTCATTTTTTTTCTGTACAAGTTTGTTGGGGGTTTTTTTGTTCATTTACTTTCCCCGCGGTTAGGCATTCAACACAACTACAGGCTACATAACTGAGGCATAACCAGTACCAACTCATTTTTCCTTACTGGGAGGAACTGGAGAACAATATAACCTCCACACTAAGAGACATTCAGGGATAGTTCTTTGGCCTGGGAAATGCCATGAAAAGTAGCCAAGAACTGTTGCTCACTTTAACCGTATTTTGTTCAAATGCAAAAATGCAGGCGAATGTTTCAGTCATGCCAGTGTACCTTACAACATGTAGACCAAATGTCTGCTACATAAACATTTGAAATTCTATGTAAATCAAGTTAATCACATGCTGACAGGAATACCTGTTAATTTCCCATTTTTGTTTAGCTGGATTTTTTCCTCCTAAATTTCTTGAACTGCTGTCTTAAGAAGCCTGACATATAGTTACAGGAGACAAAAGCTATGTAATTGGAAAAATGAATCATACATAACTCACTAGACCTCCATCTCCAAAAGGCTGAAAACAGGTGAGCATTTCTAATATAAATTGCAGGCCACAGACACAAAAAAATTGATTTCATCTTGGTAACTTCAACTGTTATTAAAGAAAAAATGTGCGATAACAGACGTTCTTGTAGATATGTATTGCACCTGGAGACATTTGTGTGCTTCAGTGCTTAAAACAGATGCATTAGATGGGCAAATTCATGATTCGGGACCTGCGCCAACTCACTGCTCTTACTTCTGCAAGGACACTAAAAAATCTGGACAAATCATCTGCCAACCAAATCCAGACCCTCAGCAGATTTATCTACAATAGGAAGGAAAATAACTCATGAAAAGAAATTGTTGCCCAATCTTGAAAAAAGGTATAATTTTCTTTAGCAAGTTATGCAGTTAATAATGGAGACTCTCAAATAATGAAGTAAATAAGGGAGTGACCATCAGAACTATCCTGTAAGTAGTCACTGAAATTCCCCAAAGGTAAATATTGCTGGAGAATCATCAGCTGTCAGAGTGTTAAGCATGAATTTAGGCCCAAAGGACAGCTGCAAGTGCTTTAAATTCTAATAACTAAAAAAAATTCTCATAAAAACTTGCCTTGAACAGAGTGACCTTTATTATATGCTAACAACATACCTCAAGATATTTCCAGAACACAGAAATATGGTTGGAAATTTAACTTTGATAATCTTTTGAATGGATAAATAATCTTTTACTGTCCCTCAAGCCTCTTGTCATAGGTTACAAATGAAGACATCATGAAGACAATCCTATCTGTACTTTTTAAAGGCAAGGCCATATTCTCAACTAAAGCACATAATGACTGTACTACTGTATTCCCATGAAGTTTGGAGGGGGGGAAAAAAGAGAGGGTATGAGATTAGGTCTTCATGACTTTGTACTTCAAAATAGCAATCAGAATTCTGATTAAATATATAAGACAACCTTGATGAACCTGTGGTTTTAAGCTGAAATGGTGGGGGAGGGGGTTCTGTTTGAAGTAACACCAGAAGACCAGGGAGAAGGAGAAAAGCCAAGCAAATTTTAAATACCTGGGAGTATGGAATATATATACATTTAATAACTTAATTTAATATTCAAAGATGAGACATAGTTCAATACACGGTTCCATAGAGAGATAAAAGGCAGTGACTGCAGAATCCTTTTTTTACTTCCCCCATTTAGCTTCAAATTTTGATATAAAGATTATTATTCATTTAATTAAAACGTTTGGGGTATTTCTGGGGTAAGTAATCCTTTCTGTGGGATTTCAACAGTGAGCATTGTGCTGTGATAGACCTACGTACATTACCTATCCTGCAATATTAAACTGAAAAAATATTTAAAAATATAGTAACTCTGCATTAACATTTCAATTGAAAACAAAAATTACATGGTTAAATTGGCTGGTACCACAGTCACCTGGGCCAATTGCTATCTCCACTGCACAAGATGCAGTGCTCTGTACTGTAATTCTCTGTTAAGAGCTCTCACTGAAATTCTGAATATTTTACTATTAAGCACGCAGCAGCAGTATCTGGCATTTGAAAAAGACTGGTCAGAAAGCATAATTTTTTATTTCAAGAAAATTTTACACTAATGGATCTTCTATAGTTTATATGAAATTTAAGAAGCAGAATCTTGTGCCCCCAAAATATCTGCATTGCTTAAAAGTTTGAAGCTGGCATACAGTCCAGTAAGTCATTAAACCACAAATTAAGCTGAACTTTATTCAGTATATACCACTGCATCCAGGTGATACTTGTTCTGTGCATTCACTTTTTTTTTCAATTATCTTTAATTCTCAAAAACAGACAATCAAGGGTTGAGGAACTTGCCTTTATCCCACATGAGAAATCAAAATTCTTCCTGACAGAGGCAAAGAAAATAGATAACATCATTTCTCACTGCTCACAGTTGATAGGCAGAGTGAATGCCTTGGGAATTTTTCTGGAATTTTTGCTACACCCACTGTCTGGTGAGATAGTTAGATAAGTGTGTTGCCACAGCCAAAAAACACAATGCCAAGGGGAAAAACAAGCCTGAATATCATGTTCAACAACTGAAGTCACAGTAATTTCTAAAGACACTGTGCACAATATCTTGTGCAGTGAAGAGAAGAAACATCCAGTCACATCTCTTGCTGAGCCGTGTAGCACACTCCTGTTCTGGAGCCAAGACGGGGTAAGGCAGCAGCTAGTCGAAGGATCTCATCTCCAACCCAAGGGAGTGCAGCAGCTTCCATAAGAAGATGACACAACAATAAGGACTGCTCAAGGAAAACTAACTTGTTTGTGGGTAATTCTTCTAATGTCAATTCTACTCACTACAGAATTTTGGCAAAGAAAAATTAGTACAAAGTGAATGCAACTATGGAAATTTTACAGTTCTGCCAATGAAAACATTAGCAGTGCTCTTTCATGCACACTTGAAGTTTCACATCTAGTTTTGTCTATCTTCTCATTTCAATTAATCCTTAATACATCTTTCACCCTTCTAAAAGGTGAAAGCACCATACTTATTTCTGAATAAGCATATCCAACAAGAACTGTTAAAGAGCTATTATGTCCTATTCAGGAAGCAGAAATAAACCCAAAGTGATCCTTTAGGAAGAAAAAAAGACAAGAAAGAGAACTACTTTTCTAAAATGCAGATTTATGTTGCAAAGTGAGGAGGTTACAAATGTGTTATGTCAATGATCCTGAAGAGTTACTTAAAATTTTTTAATCTAGCACCAGACTTCAAATGTAAAAGGTGAACATGAATTTCCACACTAGGCAGCTTTTCTTACCCTGACTCGTTATTTAATGCATTAGTATATGATGTGGGTAGGCACTGAAAGGTGACTTAGAGGCCTTTGTTAAATCACCATGTTTTTACCACATTCCTAGATAAGAGAGTCATTTCATAACAAGGAGTCTCCTGGGAAATAAAAACCACATTAGGCATCCTTTTCTTTGGGCATCCTTAACAATTGGTCAGGTTTGATCAGATGGCAGTGGAGAAGGTCTAAACTGCAGCAAGAAGTTACACGAAGAACACCAAGAGCATTACATATATCACTTTTTCTAGCTTCAAGTGAAATAGCATTACAATCTGGAGTGGCAGAGTGCACCAAGATCTGCTGCTAGTATTTCTACTGCCATAATAGTATAAGAGCAGTAACCAAAAACTTAAAATGTTAGCAACTACTGTTAGACCCCTCTAATTTAGTCTTTTTAAAGAAATTAAAACCACCTTCTTTTACAAATATACATAATTTGAAACTAGAGTCTACCCTTTCTGCTTCTGTTTGACATTGAACAGAATTATTATCCAAGATCATTACAACTCAAGGCTGAGAAAGGCCAGACTGGGTCCTCTAGTCTGGTTTAGTGTAAAATGGCCCATATAATGTGGACCATCATAGCTGATCTGAGTCTGAAACCAAGACCTTATAACAGACTAGCACAGACCTTTGAAAAAGGCATCTAACTTTGAACCAACCAAGGCACACATACACAGATGTTCACTTCCATGGCTTACTTTATTGACAACAAAATTTAAACAAAATGCAGAAGTCATAAGAATTGAGTCCTCAGGCAGCAAAAATTAATTTAAGAAATTGTTCCTGAAGCAAAATTGAGGAGAATATTTGCTACTTGAAACCTTGGACTACCTTATCCTTATGCTCATAACACACCAGTATGCAGATAAATGCAGCCAACAATATCAACTTCGGACACTAAAGTGAAAATGCTGTAGAACATTTTTGAAGGCACTCAATGGCTTCTTTCCCTTGGAAGAGGTCAGATCTGCAGCATAAACAAATATTTTCATTGCAGATCCACTATATCTGACTTACCCTTTTTCATATCTTCATTATAGTATAAAGTAAAAAGCATCATGAATAATGCCTACAATTGTTAAAATTATTCATTTTAATCCTATTTTAATTTTCCAATATTACGTCAAATAAAATGTGGATACATTTTGCTTTAATCTGTGTGTGAAAAATAGCTTATGAATAATTCATTAAATGATAAATCCTCTAATCAGAGAATTATTTAAATACTTTTGCTACTGTTAGAGTAACTCTGTTCATTATTGCTTCACTAAATTCCATGAAGAAAAATGCCAAAATTTCTCCAAACTCTATTATTAGCAAGTAAAGTTATTCTTCCACCACAATTTCCTACTCAAAGAAAACAAAATTCGCTCTGGTTACACAGAAATTTCCTACCACTACCCAAATATAGACATTCAAATAAATACATAACTGGGGAAGAATGGGAGGAGATCTCTTGACAAATTTAAAGATTGAAATTCAGTGGAAGAGAGATGCATCCCAAATCCATTTTTGTCCAAACAAACTCCAAGCTTTTGTACATGCATCTTTCAATTGTGGTTTTGAAAGCTTACCCCATGGAGCATACCTGGCAGCAGCTGAAAATGGTCAGTGCTCCAGATCAATTTCCTGTAATCACAACTGTGACCTCATTGTCTCTGTCCTCCAGGAAAGATTGTGAGCCACACACCATTTGAGAAAAACTGAAACCAAATTGACTATTCATTTGTATTATCATTATCCCTTCCTGAAATAAATGAGGTGCTTCTACTATATAGTAGACTTCCGTTTCACAAAATCCTGGGTTTTCTACTTTGCTTTTCAGATTCATTTTTATCCCTCTTTCCCCCTCTTGCGTAAGCCTTATTGTCTTCCTTTTCAACTGCAATTATCACTTTTCAATACTAATCCTTTCCCAAGCAGCCTAGATTTTCACCCCTTTGTACTGATCCAGATCCCTCAACATTTGATCCAATAACTAGCTTATTTTACTCTCCAATCCCTCATTTGCCACTGAGGCATACAACCTGGGTTTTTCCCTATCTAAACAACTCATTTTCTACACCCATTACTTCTTCCTTTGTACTTTTTACCTCAGCCTCCCTAGTTCATAATACTACAATTCCTTTTCTGTCCAATAAGCCTTGTTCTTTTCTTGTTTTATCTAATATTATTTTTAAACACATATTTTAAGCTTTTTTCTTCTATTTAATTCTTGTTTAATACACAGACTTTAGCTGAATATTTTACGTTTTGATTTGTATGATGTAATAAAGAAAACCAATTATAATCGAACAGCATACCAAAATACACAAACAAGAACTATAAAAGATTTGTTCCAGGGCATGCCTGCACACATATAACATTGTCAAACTTTATTATCTCCCTTTATTATTGAGTTGTGATGATCCTCTGCTTGAAGTAGTAAACAAAATAGAAAAAAAAAAATACATCCTTCGTACTGGGCCATATGAGCATAGAGAGGAGAGGGGTTTCAAATTCCTAACATCGAGTTAAAATTACCAACAATTTGCAAGGGTTGCAAAATAATGTTTCAATCAACCACAGGATCTGGCTAGATGCTGAAAATCTGGCTAGCATCACCAGACACAGTCTGAGTCCTGCCACAGTCAAGATGCTTAAGTTCCAAAGACAACTTGATGGATTCCTTTAGAATCACTGATATTTCTCCCTAAAGATAGCTTCTATTTGAATGAAAAGGGACAAAAAACAAAAACCATAGAAATAAGATGCAAAGGGAACAGAACAATTCAATCAGACAAAGAATCATTTATTTATTTAATTGTTCTATATTTCCAAATGTTCTATAGACACAGAAGAGCTTTTTCCATTTTCCTGGCACCAATGGCTTTAATAACACAGGAAAGACTCTCCACCTTTAGGCAGAGAGGTACGGACTGGTGACATTCACATGCCAGATCCCACATCTGGGCAACACCTCCCAGGGTATCATTTTTGCCTACATGAGCTGGAGGGCCCAGGGACATGCAGGAAGCTGAGCATTCCTGACGTGACCCTGGCCAAGGCAGAGCTGGGGCACAGAGCCAGGCTCCCACATGCTAGGAGCTGGTGTGAGAGCCGGCTGTTCCACTCTGGCCCCTTCACAGACAGTCCCTTTGTGAGTGATAGAGCTAGCACAGCCTCAGTTCCCTCAAGAATACTGTCAGCGTTTCCCTGCATGTTTAGAACCCAGATATTTCCAGTTTACACAAGACATAAATAGGCATTGCTGTAGAAGGACCCCGATTCAGTTTTACATTTGTGACATCTGGCTCAACTAGAAGTTTATACCACTGAACAGATATTTCTTCAAAGATGAGTCTTTAAAAAAGAACAATCCAATATATGCTGTACTTGGATTACATTCTTTCAGAACATCTGCAGTGATACAAACATCCAGAAAGCAGAACAGATTGCAAGGATTTAAACCTACTTTAGTGTGAGTGTTATGCTTTTACAGTTTCATGCAAAAGCTCTGAATAGTGAAACCAATGGGGTAAAGGAGGTTAATGGGATTGATTTGTCAAACTACATGAATATCTATAATGTTGAAATGATAGATTTTTTTCCTCAAAAATGTAAGGATTACTATCAGATGTCTAGAGGGCAAGTACCAAGGCATAGAAGTATGTGAACCCTTATCAGACTATCTTTAATGTGCAGTATTGTTAGAAATAATGTAATTAAGGATAGTAATAGGAATTTTTAAAAATAAATTACGCTAATTATATTATCATTTTAAAATTATGACTAAATATTCAATTATAAGAAATACAAAGGAAATTCAACAATTACATGGCATGTCTCTGTCATGGTGAATATGTTTTAAATTAACATAGCAGCTCATTATAACCAGCTGATTTTATCCAACTACATATGACAGCTTTACTAGGTACTTCCACTGACATTTAAATCAAATTCAATATACAATATTATGGTGACACTTCCATCCCACTTGCTTAAGCTAATGATCTTTGTTCAAAGAACTTATATACCTATGTTCAAATATAAAAAAATGGGAAAATCCTCTTTATTTCACACTACATTTTAGTCAGCTTTTTTCCATAGAACTCCTTTACAGTTCAGCTGCCCAATGTCTATAGCATTCCTACCATGCCAGTGAACAAATGGTAAACTCCTACTCAGGAGTGGCACAAGGCAAATAGGGTCTTCTCAGAAAGGCTTCATCACCAAAACTGGAGATTGTCCTAGTCCACCTACCTCACTGTTCAGGGAAATTCCTAAAACCTGCTCTGAAAGATGCTTATCCAAATATTTTTTGATGTTTAAGAACTTCTTGGGACCTAGGTTAAGTGGTTACAGAGTAAACAGGCATTATGCAAAGAGGTCAATTTAGAAATATGCATTTCTTTTCTTAAATAAAAGGAGTTCAAGCAAGCTCTAAGTGGTTGAAAGTTTATCCTAATAATTTCCTTCCTCCCTGATCCCTAAATACATCGTAACTGTGTTACTACATGCTTTTGGAAACACATTAAGTAGATTGGAAGGGAAATTAAGCTTTTTCTAAACTGAAAAGAAAAAAAAAATTATAGTAAAAACCCCAGCCACCTGCATTATCACTTACTAAAACTCTGGTACATGGTCGAAGCAATTTGATATATAAACTAGGAGTAAATATAAGCTTTTATTTTTTGGCCAGTTTCTCAGAAGTTAAACTAACTTTCTGAAAGTTGTTTGAAGTACTGTATGCAGGAAATCACTAAAGCCTCAGTTCAAACACTACTTGAATCAAGTCAGCGCAGAAAATAACGAGAAATTGAAATTTATAATGAAATATCTGTTTATTTTGGGTAAGGGAATATAAAAACTACAGATTTCCCTCAAACATCCTTTCTTCATGCAAATTTAAGTGTTTCCATTTAATTTTTAAAACAGAGGATATATTCCACTTAAACACAGGTGAATTGTATGTACAAGATAAAGGAAAACATGAAGATAATTTAATTTATATAGCCTAGTTTAATGAAAAAGCCTCCAAAACCTGCCAATTTAGATGCTTAATGATAGGTAAGACATCAGTCATTTTAAATAGACTCCTGTATTGCCAATACATGATCTTAGATAAAGATCAAGTCCTCCTCATACCTGTTGTTATCATTCTCAAAAGAAAAACCACAGTAACATTACAACGAAATTTACATTAAATGGTATTCAAAGATATTATAAGAAACTTATTGGAAAAGAAATAAAGCTACATACTTGTACCTATGAGAACAGCATAAGCTCTTCATTACTCTCAGCTTGCAGAATGTGCAGTTACATCTGGCTATCTTGTCCAACATCTGTACCCTCTTCAAGTACTCCTTTGAAAATGGAAGCTCCCAACTTAAGAGACTACAAATAGTACTACCTATAACTTCTGTACAGTTCAAGCTGTTCCTTCTTTCAGGCTACCTTATTCTACTGGCTGCCAAATATACTTTCACCTCATCCTAAGTGACTGAAGCAAATGGTCAAAGTTCTCCTCAAGGTAGACAAATCTGAATATTGCACAAAGAGCCAGCAAGCATTTTCACACTGTAGGCAATACCAGCCTGTGCCTCTCATCAGCTATGGTGCCATGCCCTCAGACACCATAACCTGTAGCTAGGCTGCCCTCATACTGACCATTTTGATTGTTGTTTTGTTTACCAGAAGAGGTATCGTGTAGTGTTCACACACCTCAGAACCCCGGGCTTCCTACCCACCCGACCCAGCTGTATCAGCTACTAGCAGAACTTGTCAGATACTCAGAGGTTAGCAGGAAATTAAACATAATGGAGAAAAGGTGATTCTAGCTGTCACTATAAAGTAGGTGCTTTTGTCTTTTAATCTATGGTACAATCTAGCTCCAGGGGTCACTCACCAAACCTTGAAGAACTTCCAAACCTGCTCAGAGAATCTAGGGAAGACCTTGACAAAACCTTTGTAAGAAGGAGGCCATCAACCAGAAAAAAAGGAAAATGCAGTTGGTGAAGCTGCCCAGGAAGGTTAAGGCAAAAGGGCTCTCCCTTTTGAGACTCACAGGAAATGTGTACAATTGATTCCTCCAAAACTGTGTTTTCCACAGCTTTTGCTGTCCTTCCTTATATTCTTATCTAAGCAACACACTTTAAGAGAAGGTTAGAGACATTCCCCTTTTCCCAAGTTCACCACTGTGTTTTATCTATACACATGCAAATTACATAAGACAAAGAGAAACAAATCTTTACAGGGAAGGTATTTAACAAATCTGTTGTCAGGCTCTATCAGGTCACTTTGTTCTGCCACCTTATCATTTGTTACCAATACACCCCTGTCTCCGGGTGATAGGAACATTTGCTAGTCAACAAATGAAAGCAAGCTAATTATGATGATGATGCCAGGACTGACCTTTTCACAGCTGTTCTCTCACTCTCTATCATCCCCAATATGTTTGGAAGTCAAATATGAAGCAGTGTTACTGGTAACTCAATGAACTAACAACTGATAACGTGTTCTGGATTTTAACTTTTCCTTAAAGTAAAACTAAACACCCAGGCCTTACAAATAAATAAATAAGGGGAAGTCTCACTAAACATTCTTGTGTAGTAAACAAGGACTTCCGTGCACTGCCTTCTTTACAGTTGCCCAGCAGTTCCCACTACAGCATTTAGTGAAATTCAATGTTAAACCCATCACATTAAATTACAGTACTGGAGCAGGGGGAATGAGGAACTACGAGAGAAGGTTACGAAGGGTCGTATCTTCACCTGGTAGAGGTATTCTCCCCTCTGCAGCTCTTTTGAAGTCTGCACATAACACAGTCTTGAAGATGAATGCGATTACACACATGACCTGTGGAGCCATCTAGTTTTACGTCTGGCAAGAGAAGTCTGCTGTGTTTCAGGTTCATAAGGAGCACCAACAAGGTTGCTGCCCAGGGGCTGATAAGTGCTCTCAGTCTTGGGCCAGTGCAGGTTGGGAATCTGATGCACTAGACGGTCTCACAGAAATATACCTATTGTCTACCTAACAAATACACCTACTCACAATGCCAGACATTTCTTATTCCAAGGCTGAGACTTTTCCAGCCACATGCCTGGTAGTAGCCTACTAGCAAGCAGTAAGGCGTGACCACACCTGTGGTACTGTTCCTTTCATCCTCTCTGCTCTCTCCAGGGACATAACAATCAAAGCAAGAGAATGCAAGGCCAAGAAGGACAGATACACTCTGCTGACTTTGGTACTCCCTTCCTGCCTCTTCAGATAGTGATGGGTAGGAACAGTTCAAGAGCTTGTTGACAAAATATCAAGAGGGGTCAATCCATGCACACGCAAGCATTCAACCTGTGTAACCCTCAAGCCTCATCTCCTCATTTTGACAGAAACCACAAGGTTGGAAAAGACCTTTGGGATCATAAAGCAATACAAGAAGCCACACATTGCAAAGAAATACCCAGCCAGCAGTATACACTACTTTCAGGCCTGCCTTGCTCAACTAGGAAGATAACATGGGGGTTTGTATCCACTGTGTGCCCGATTCTAGGCAATGGATGCTTTTATTTGGTCCCACTTTGTCCCACACAAGCGCAGTTTGCATTCTCAGACAGTAAGTGCTATCTACAGCCATCTCTTAGCGACACTTTTGCTAACCCACAAAAAGAATGGTTAGACTGTTTTTAAACAGTTAGAACTGACATTTCTCAACATAGTCTTAAGCAGCTGGAATAAGGTAACGAGAGAAAAATACAGTTTATGCTAACATTTTTGCCAGTTTAACAACTTGAATGAGGCCTTTTCATCTCAACAGAGCACACAGTCATGCTACAAATAAGGCAGGTATATGCTGTATCATCACACTTGTATTAAAAAAAAACCAATTGAACAAGACACCAGCAAAACCAGATTTTCTGTAGGCAGAAGAGGGAAGGAGGGTGACAAAAGTTATTGCTCTCTGAAGAAAACTGGAGCACAGAAATGCTTAATATGTCTCAGTTAAATTTGAAAAGGAAAATGCAATAAAGCTTTGCTTCCCATGGACTGCATTTTTCATCCACTTTGTATTTCCCAGGAAAGTCAGTTGGACTCTTTCCACAGACTTCACAGAGAGCTGGATCAAAGCTGTTCTACCAAAACAATAGCTTTCCCATTTGTCCCGGTTCACTAGAACATTCAGGCATGGCAACGCCACAAGGGAAAGAAAAGGACTATTTGACTGAGGGATGAGTGCTTTCCCCCCACACGAATACAAGTTCTGAAGACTAAGGCAGCCATGCTTCAGCCATTATTGGTATATTTATCGAACCTCTCCCTAAGAGAAAAATCCTCCTCCTTTACTCCTAAAAAGGTGCTAAAAGGCTATGGAGTACCTTAATCAAGTTTCCAGAATTTTGCATCATAGTTGGCTAGCAAAGGAAATAAGACAGTTCAACAGCCAGCGACACAGAAGAGGAAATATTACATTGCTTTGCTTATTATACTATCATAGCTATTCCTCTGAAGATTGCAAGAACATTGGGGAATTACGGTTTCACATCCCTTCTTATCCCTTACCCCCTCTCATAAAGGGATGGTCATTTCCTAGCTTATACAAGGGCAACCTAAACATTTCCTCATGTTTCAGGGAAGCTTACTGAAATACAAATCTATGTAACATAAAATAATAGGAAAACAGCATAGAGAAAGGATAAAGTAATGGATTTTATTCTGTTTTTCCATACTCCAGAAATATATATGTGGGACAGAAAGTCATCTCAGTTCACATGCCAACAAAAGCCCTGATGGGGCTGTCACTGTCAGCATCAACTAGAACTGCCTTCAGCCACCACATGCTGTGTGAGAGCAAACCAAATCCCTCTTAGCCCTGTGCATAGGGGTGAGATACCTCCCCAAACCACTTGCATTCAGTACATTTCACATGTGCCTGAAAATTTGACCTAGATACTTGCATTTCCATTCTATCCCTTAATAAAATTAAAAATTAAAAACTGTGAATATTTAAGCCCTGCCTCACCTTTATACAGCTGAATAAATTCTTAGACTGTGAGGATTTTTTCATCAGGTGACTATTACCATACCATACTTTTACGCAATAGAATTACATACATATAGCATGGTTCTTCTTCACAGCTGAATTTGATCCCCATTGTGATATTTTAATAACAAGGTAAAACCAGCATGTACATAATAGCAGGCTGATCAGAGTTTAAAAATAAATCTTCTCTTCAAAAGTATTAGCAGCAGCAGGTTCTCATCTCTGCTGTTGCTTTCGGAAATGACTTTATTTGGGTACCAACTGTCAGATTCATGGAAACATTTTGAACAGTGAGAAGGCTGAAATACTTCCTAATAACAGTGATCACAGCTGCCATGCAGATGACAGCAAATGACTTTTCAAGAAAAGTAAAAGAGAAAAAGACACTTAAATGTTTGTCAGATAGTACCTGCACATCTCAATCCTTCTAAGTAAGGAAAAATACAATTGATATGAGGTTTTATAGATACATTTTCTCCCTTTATCCAAAGTACAAATAAAATATTAATATAGGCTCTGACACTGAACTATAGCTATAACAATCCAAGTGTCATCTGTGTACAGTGGTAACTATGTTATTCATATATTTTATAACATGAAAGCTCAATATTTTCTAAAACTGCTCAAAAAATTACTAAGAAAAATCTAAAGTTTGAGAAATATATTAGAATAGTGTCACTGCCATTAAAAATGCAATTTCTTATATTTTAAGAAATTCACCTTTAAAAAGTATGAGAGCGTTTCCACTTTTAAGATACATTCTGTCAGGAAACACATTGGAAAAAACTTGATAAAATTATTTCTGGACATATGGCTTGTTTTATTTATAGAATTCAGAAAGGGATTTTTATCACTTCTTCATAGATACTTACACACTCCTCCTCCTGTCCTTTCCCCAGATCCTGGGGATCAGTGAAAGACTTCTCATTAGAGCTTCCCAGGAAGTAACAGGAAGTCTTTCATGTCTCCTTCAAATTGAAATTGTTCATTATTTTAAAGTAATTCCTCACTAATCTCATTGGGGCTTTCTTATACATATGAGGTGGCAACAGACTTTGCCCAACATCCATTAAAGCCTATCTAAACTAACAATAAAGAGACTTTAATACCTATTACATATTAAAACACACTTATTAGCAAGTAGTTTGACGCCTTCCATTTATATACACTTTTGGAGCTATTTATATTCTGATTCATAGATTTCACTTGCACAGTAGGCTCACACTCAAGTTATACAAAAGAAACACAATCTGAACTGTGTCATAAGGGATGAGTTATGTTTACAATACAATGTAATATCCCCATGATGCACAGCAATATCCAGTCTCTGCTTGTATGCCTAGTGTATGGCATCACCTCAAAGTGGAAAGAAATGCATTAAAGAATTACATTCACAAAACCCTGAAAAAAAATCATTTTCACATACTCAGATTTGGAAATACAGGCACAAGGAAAAATGTGCAATGTCTTGGTAAAAAGCACTTTACACTCTCACAACTCTTACATGACAAAAGAGTCATAATGAACTACACAGATAATTTGCTAGGAAAGCCAGCTAACACTGACTCCTCAGACACAAAAATAAATCAGTTACGTAAAAGTTCCTGTTCCCTAGAAGCACGAAAATTTTGCTTCAGCAATATGAAAGTGTAGAGGCTCACTTTCATAGTGTAGAGTAACAGGAGAACCCATAAACACAGAATTCTCTTTCCAGAGTGACTAATTTACCCCTGTGTTTAAGTTTGGCAATAGCAACCTCTCCCTTACAAACCATATAGAAGATGCCAAATGACAATGACCAGTAAGAAAAACCCAAGGATTGGCAGGGTCTTATTAAAATTTCCCTTATGAAAATAAGGGAAAGCAGCTGTGTCTGATTTTAAAATACTCTTCACAGGCTCTCACCAGGTTGTTTGAACTCCAGGCCTGGCCTCATCTGCAGTTACTTTAGAGCACTTGTTAAGAGTCCAGACATGACCTTTGTTACTGTGATCCTGTCCATCTTTCATAAAATTCTCTTAAGACTTTTCCTATCCCAGCTAGGTGTAAATGAACTCATATTCGAATAATTCAGAGAAAAATTTTAAAAATGCTCAAAGATGATCTCCATCCCAATTTGTAAGTGATTCAAAACCAAACAGTTTCATCTTGAAATTTTACAATGAAGTTTCACTTAAATTTTTTTCAGTTCTTTTCCCTAGATTTATTATTTTTTTTATGTTTAAACACAAAATTAAATTACAATTCCCCCCTTCCTGTATCGCAAAAGAAGATTTTCTGTTTGGAGGTTTGGATTGGATTTTGTCGGGATTTTTTGGCTACTGCTTGCAAAGTTATTCTCTTCCTTTAAAATGTCACCATTAAAAAAGGAACTAGATTTTTATAAGGACAAAAAAGGCAAAACTTTTCATTTTCTATTAGATGCATCTAGTTTGAATAAGCACATTCCTTTATAGCACATCAACCAGAATAAGTTATTCTTCGCCTCTCATTTGACAAAACTAAAATGGTTGGCTGGCTTATATTTATGAAATTTTTTAGTGTAGGGACATAAATCTCCCACATTTCCTATACATCCAAGTGACAAATCTTTGCCTTTTTACTTCACTCTGTCTGGGAGCTCTGAATTCTATTTATATACAGGAATAAAACTCTTCTTCATTTCCTACCCTAAGGCCTCGTCTTGACAGATCTCCATTAGAGCTTTTCGTCTGAAAAACTGGATGCCTTTTATCATTTATCCTTCTCCATGTTCCCAAGTATCAGTCTTTATATAACATCATGAATTTTCATTCAGCTGTATTCCATTAGCCACTACAAATCTCTCTGTACGTGCGTCCAAAGTATTGAGACAGCATTTACAGCAAAGCTAATTGAGACAACAGAGCTACACTCCTAGTTCCAGTCTGGTGGTTCTGATGTGGATACTTGCCTCAGCCAAGGAAATAGGATAAGAAATACATAGGAAAGCAGAACAGGGCAGGGAGAAGTGAAGGAAAGCACGCTCTAGGCCAAGTCATAGGATTATAAAAGTACTCAGACTAGAATGGACCTCTGGAGGCCATCTGGTCTGACCCCTCACACAAAGCAAAGCTAAATTCAAAGTCAGACCACACTGCTCAGGTCCTGCCAGGTTGTGATCCAAAGGCCTCCAAGGGCACCCCAACCTCCCCTGGTGACCCCATTTTCCAAGCTCAGACATACTGGTGACATGTGGCACCCTCCAGCTCCAAGGAACTAACTGAACAGTATCTGAAGGAGGCACCTGAAGAGCCTTCTGACATCATTGAACTCTACATGTTACCTTTATGTGATTAATGGCTGTTGAAATTACAGGTAGTAAGTACAATGTCTACATGATTGCTTAATATTCAAGTAAAGCAGAAGCAGAGGAGGATTTCTAGATACCCAAAGAAGCGATTCCCCATGACCTTTGATTAAAATACTGAAATGTAACAATATTTCTGTGCTATTCTTATGTCATAGGTATTCCTTGGAGACTGTCAACAATTTAAAAGCAACAACCAACCCATTTTTTCTAGTAAGAAAATCTTAATTTCTAAATCAAGACTGAGTAAAATTGGACAGAGCACTGAAAAGACATAACTGATGCAGTCTTATACAGGAACTGTAGGACTTTCCACACATCTGTATTCTATTCCTTCCCATACAGTTAAAAAAAAAAAAAAGAAATTCACCAAAATGTTCAGCACTGATCTGTGTTCATGGTAAGCCCTACGAATTCTGCAGTGGTTTTACTGGAATACCCACCCCCAGAGAAAGCATTTTCAAATGCTACCTTAAAATTTCTATTAGCATCATTGCTAATCAAACTCCACAGATTTGCCATCACTGTGGCCTGCAAATATCTAGATTGATAGAACTGACTGTCATCTCATATGATAATAGTTGGGTCCTATATTTCCCCAGTGTTTATTCATACAAAGAAAATTTATTCCTGTGACCTTTGCTTCCTAAAATTAAGCACAATAAATGGAGAAATTATTCTGTAATTGAAACCCTCAGCATGACTATTGGCAGTTCAACTCCAGAGATTTTTACCTTTAATCCACACCTCATAAAACCTGTAATGAAAATTACAATTAAATACAGCAGGCAATAATAATAATAGGGTGCTGCTTAAAAAGGCCAGTAGTTATTCTGTTCTGTCAGTGCCATAAACAAAATGCACAAGAGAATAATCTGATAATAATGAATTCATGACTCGTGCTCATGTTTTTCAACTCCCTTTGAATGAAAATTTTGGTTAAAAAAAAAAAGGGGGCTGAGCTCCTAATTCTTATTTGAACACCAGTAGGCAAAAAGGACAAGTGAGACATGTGAAGCATATATAATGCAATTGCCGCTACTGTATCAGAAATTAATCTGACAGACTTCAGAGGAAAGAAATTCTTTTAAAAATATATTTGTGGAATATTTTTTCAATTTTCTTTCTCTTGTGTATTGTAGACAAGAAAAGAGGACTCTGCAGGTAAATCTATCAACCCTCTATAATCTTTCACCACCATCTGAAGTGAAATAACTTGTTGTATTTTTTCAAACATCAGTTTATCTCCCACTACACACACAACTTCCTAATATGTACCATTGAGCACCTTTTTTTTTTTCCTCTGTTTAGTCAAGCCTCAATTATGAAAGAAGAAAGTCAGAAAATCCATTCTAGGGCAAGATTAAGAAAATGTTGCTTCCTGATCTGAATTTTAAGTATGCTCCTAGATAAACAATGATGCAGCAATAAATATAATTTGAATCAACTGTTCATTAATAATGTATGGTACCCACAGACAATTATGTCACCACCATTTACAATGTTTTGGAGTAATTTGAACTTTGAGACTCAGGTCTCAAAAGAAGGAATCTTTGCCCTATGGGTTTCTGACTGAGTCATGACCTTTCAGGTGACCTAGGCTACACCTTTTCTCACACTCAGCGTCCCAAAGAAGACAAGGGCTTTGAGTCTCCCATGCTGAGTTTTATTAGAATAAAAGATAGGTCCTTTTAAAACAGAGGGAACTCCTCTCTGTTGAATAAAACAGAATAACAGTAAGAGACTTTCAAATCCTCTCTTCCTCTGCTCAGCCTGCCTTCTCCAAAAGGATCCTTTTGTTCATGCTTACACTTTCTCTGAGGGTGCTTGCTCCCCTCGACCTCCCCCACCAGGCTCTCTCGAGACCCAAAAGCATCACATAAAAAGTCACCGCAGCTGCTTCCCATGTGTTTCCTCTTTGCTGTTCCCAGGAATTACCATCCCCCTGCACATTTATTTTTCCCTTTGGGAACAAGCTGTCATCCTCCTTCCAGAGCCTTCACCAAAGCTGGCATAGGGCCCACAGGACAAGACAAATGGGCAGCTGCCTTCTTCCCTGCAGCCTCATCACAAGCAAGAGAGCAAACAAAGGAATTAAGTAGCAATATAGCCCACAACATTTTAATAGAGACTTATTCCTGTAGCAGTGAAGGATCTAAGACTACAGGACTTTAGAGATAGTATATTGTTCTGACATTAATTGCCAGTTTTTAAGAGCCCATCCTCATTCCTACTATGCTGCAATTCCTCCCTCACTTCCGTGCATCCAGCCTCTCAGGCACCTTAAAGCCTGAGTGAAGCAGGCAGCCAGGCCAATCATTTAGGTAACAAATTTCAAGGTATATTTAACATGCCTACTACCCCCATATTCGCTTTTGCTGAATTCTCTTCTCTATTTTCATTTTTTCCCCATCTCCTTTTCTTAAAAGGGTTTCTTGCTTTATCTCTGCATAGCAAGGGACATCTGGCTCAGGTACTTGGGAAATTCACAGGGTGTACCTTTGTACTGATTTGTGCTGTATTCTAAAGATCTCTACAAAAAGCCACAAGAATCTCAGTAGTCTATAATCTTGCCCACGATCTGTAAAGCTTCCTGTCTAAAATTTAAAACTGCAGGAAATAAGGACATGGACAGTAGCCAGTTGATGTATACAGTTATGTGCTAAAATGTGGATTCAATTTTCAGATCTGATACCAGTTTCCTCCATGATTTTCCACAAGCCTCCATTTCTATCTTCAGGTCTGTACATTTAAGATATTGGTATTCCCCTGCATCCTACAGAGATTATAGATAAGCTTTCTCAAGGACTATGCTACAGCACAGATAGGAAGAATACAAAGGAAAACAAAAATCCATGAAAAAAGCCTCCTAAACAAGGGTAACCATAACCCTACCTAAAAGGGTAGGTTTCTCAATGCTACTGATATGATACAAAAGCCATATAAGTCTGCATGAAAAAAAACAAAAACAAAACAAAACAAAAAAAAAATAACAGTAAAAACCAGTATTCAAATCATACTATCTGAAGTGGTCAGAAAACAGCTGACAACATCCTCATTTCCAGACCTCAAGTTTCCACTCTACATACACAATATTGAACATGGTACAATCTGGACAGGAACAAACTCTTTAAGAAATCTACTATGCAGCAGTAAACTTTACATTTGAAGATTCAAATTTAATTGATTTTAAAATATTGTCTCCATGACCAAATTTTAACAGCAGTACATATACAAGTTAGAAAATTAAAAGTCATTTTCAAGCGCAAAGTTACCTTAAAGTTCAATTATAAATCAAAATTAGAGACACACAGATAAAATCATGACCCCAGATCTCTACAAAGTACAATACATTTCTATTTATTAGAAATAGAAATGTTTCTTGTTAAAAAAACAGAAAAATACTTGCATGTCAATGACAGCCAAGCTTTGTAAATGCTCTGTTTCTTTTAAGATGAAGGATTTTACCATATCCCCCTTTTTAGAGAACTAGAAGCAGAAAGACTAACAATTCATAATGGCCGAGTCCTGCATTTAATTGGTGCTAAATATGCACCATTTTTCTGATGCTTTGGAATCTAAATTAGCTCTTTAGAAAATTACTTTCACCATCTGCATAGGATAAAACTAATCTTATTCCACAATTAGTTTTAAATCTTAAAATATGAAACTAAATTTAAAAAAATTAAATAGAAGAGTGTGAAACCACTAAAATGACTTTTAAACCCATAACAGCAATAAAAAGCATCAGTGTTAAAGTCCAGTGCATGTACTTCACATTTTTCTTGAAGTCTAATTTTAAGTAACTCCATAACATTTAACTGGTTTTTCCTTCAACACCAGAACTATTAATCTTGCCAATGATTTTGGCTCTGTTATCTCTATCAGTTCATTTGAAGTCATACTTGCACCTGGCTTCTGATTGTTGGCACCGATTTACAAATTTAAATCAATTAAACCTACTAGTATGTTCTCTGCGATGCACTTTAATTTTTATAGTTATGCATTATTAATGTAATCATTTCAGCAGTCCTATATCATATAAAGAGAAAAAATTGGAAGGATTCAAGCTACAGTAATTTAAGTAGATCAGAAGCTACTGTGCTGTATATTACTTCAATATTAAAACACAATTTGGTGAATATTCACTAACTTTTATATAATTGACTCACTTTAGGAGAAACATGAGTAAAGCTGATAGAAAATTAGCAGACAAAGCAACTGCAGGAGGGGCAATCTAGATAAATAAATTATTCTATGTGAATAGGTCATCAGATTTTGTTACTGGATTTCTGCACTAAAACAAAAGTAGCCTTTCCCCAAAACCAAGCAAGAACAGTGCATATAAAAGAGGCTCAGGTTTTAACATCCTATCTGTATTTGTCAACTGATAAGTACATTGACCAGAAAAAGGTGAGGTTGATTGCTGCTGCAATCCACTCTAATGGACTCACTCCCTAAGCAAAAACAAGTGTAGCTTTTAATTCAAAAGAAAATTTTCAAAATTAAACAAGTACTGAGTGACATTCAAATGATAGTGATGGAATCCCAAAAACAATATTTGAAAGTCTGCTCAGTGCTATGGATTTTGTCCAAGAGTTTGTTTTGAAAAGAAAGCTTATTGCAGTAATTTGTAGGCAAGGGCAAAAATTTCTATCTCTCTAAAATATGCCTAAAATCAGCCAACTAAAACAAGATTTCTTTTTTTCCTCCTTATTTAATTACAGATGCATCTTTCAACCATTACAGACCCTCTGTTCTTCCCATCATACTGAAGAGATTTTTTTTTAGCTATAACCATTATATAACCTGTCTTCAGCTAATGATCACCTGTATGTAATCCCAATTTAAATAAAGCTCAAAATTTTATACCCATTAGGACAAGCAGGACTGCAGAAAATGAAACTAAAGCATGAGATATTTTAATGCTCCAGGCATCAAATCATTCTCAAGATGGGTTTCACTACTAGAATTAATTAGCTTTAGAGTTTTATATGTCATTGCTGGTTAAACTTTGTGTTAATGGGCTTTGGTTCAACAAGCAAGACCTCTTTGGAAATGCCAGTTCATGAAATACAGTTGTTTATCATACCTCTGGAGCAATGAGAAGGGCACACCATCTGATAGCTGTAGCACAGAAAGCAAATGCTATTTCATGCTTCACAGCACCAACTAATCATAGCAGAGGCTGTGACAGAGCTGCTTATGGGCTGCATCACCTCCCTGGGCTGGTACACCCTGAGACTTGCCTCAGCTGAAGCCTGGGGCATAAAAGCTCTACATGTAACAGAACCCAAATGGGACTGTTGAGGACCCAGGACAGCAATCCTGATTGCTCCCATCCTACACACCAGTTTACAATCCTTGCTCTGCAGCCAGGCTGAAGAGCTACAATTTGGCACATTTGGGCTAATAGGAAGAAATCTACCACTCCAGAGAGGCTGAGGACCCTCACCTCCCTTAGAGGCACTGGGAAATGACCATGATCATCAGGCAATACAATGCTTACAGAGCACTCACTGTTTTCTGCCAGCCTGGAAGGCAGGCAGAGGCACATAAGACACTGTCCTGTATGACCTCTAGCTCCTGTAATTCATCCCCACCATGGAACAGGAAAAACAGCGCTTTTAGAAAATATATGAATGTTCATAATTTTTCAAACTCAGATTTAGTACACTTTACCCAGTGCTGCTAACCCTATATTTTTCTCTTAATCCCAGGATCTGTAATGGGTTTTAGCAAATCTCATTGACAGACAAACTACAGGTATGGCAGTGAAAGTTCCTGTATCATCTTGTAGCCTATAAGGACAGGTTTGTCAATACATCCTGATTAACAGATGTCACATACAGCTATTGAAGAAGAGCTCATCAACATTCACAGTAAGAACTGTTTTAGGAGCAAAATCCAATAGCATATGTTCACAGAATAAGAATCACTGCAGCTATAAGGCAAACAAATGTGCCCTGACGGCTTCAAGCAGCAACTTTTTGTGACCTCTAACATTTGAATCAGTGTATCAGTATCTACTGTCAGTTTCTGCTGGTATGTCTAAAGTCCTTTGAAGATATTTTTGCTTCTGATCTGCTTACCATTTGGGGGCAACTAATTGGACAAGAATTAGTTCCTAAAAGTTCAGAATCTTGAGTTCAAAAATCAGAGACTTTGGTTCAACAGCTTAGCCTTGAGTCTCATATGATTCTCAGATCATTTCAATAGACAATGCTAAATAAACAGAGGATTAGACCACACAGACTAAAATATAATAAAAAAAGAAAAAAATGGGTCTCCTTCAACATTCACTGAATTTCAAGGTCGATAATTCCATCCTTAAGAAGACATGTACGTAGCAAAGTACAACCCAAAGTCAAAATTGTGCAAAATGTGTTATATGCATATGGAATATCTGAAAGCCTGGCTCACTCACAGTAGCTCACATGGCTAGAAAAAAACACCCCTGAAACTAATCACAGTTCCAGTATTGTCTCAGTAGAAAAGAATAGGGTTTGTTGTGGTTTTTTTTGTTGTTCTTCTATGTAATATATATCCAACCTCACTACCCCTTCTAAATGTTTTTTCCTTTGTCTTGATTTATCCAAGAACATATTACCAAAGAAGGCCAGAAAGGTTAGATGCTATTTCAAAACAGGAGGTGGAAAAAAGAGCCTAATATTATCCCCCCCATCAACCCTCCAATCCTCAATACATATCTGATTTACTGTTTGAATTGGAATGTGCAGAGGAATATTATTAATATTATGAGGCAGTCTTGTTGCTCGGTGCAGTTTTATGTGCACACACAAAGCACCTTCTGCTGGAAGGATAGAAAGAACCTGTAAGAAGGTTCATAATTAGTACCAACAAAACTGATTTTTTTTTCATCTCTTAGGTGCACATGGAAGCATATTTGAACATTTTAACTGTAGGGAAGAAATGAAAAATTAAAAAGTTCACAGAGAGAGGATAGGGGATATTGGATCTAGAGAGAAGAAGTGAACATCTTAACAAGGAGAGAGAAGGCAGGAAGGAGGAGGATGAACACTTTATGAGGTATGAGAAAAATAAAGAAGCAATTAAGAAGGGGTTGAAGGAAAAAAGAAGGATTAAAAATCACTGGAGACTGTGAAAGGACAATGCAATGCAGAAACAATGAAAAAGAAATTGAGAGCAAAAAGATAAATAAGACGAGAACACCAAGCAGTGAAAGACAGAAGAAAGGACGAGGCAAGAAAACAATATATGATGAAATAAACAGAAACCGTCACAAAAATTCACAACTAGCCCATGTCAGCCAGGGAAAGAGATTAGAATTCAAAGCGTAAATTGCAAGAGTAAGTATTAATTCAGGTGTATGAGGCATCAAAGCCACACTGGGGCACCTCAAATGTGATTCTACAAAGGGCTATTGTACTCTACAAATTTTCAGGTACAATACAATTTGACAAAGTACTAGCACCCACACTACTGATTACTGTTTAAAATAAAACTTTGCAAGGCAACTATATTCCTGCAGCATTCTTGATATGTCTGTTGATCCAGATGTCAGCTTGCTATAGCTACTCATCTACTATGTCAGACCACGCTGGGAGTGTTTCAAAGACATGCCAGCAAGGACAGGATTCTGGCAATATTTTGGTTGTCTAAGGTTATTCTTTAGCCTTCAAAGGGAGCTCTAAGTTTCTACTAAGCAAAGTCTTTATTTCCAGGGCTAGGCTCAATTTTCCATTGTTTTACTTAAGCATAAACAATACCAGTCTCTAGTAAAGTTCCACTGCCTCATTACATTATGGTACCATGCAATATAAAATTGTGTGTGTATATATACACATACATCAAAGTCAGTACACTTTACTGAAAAAGCCTACTGATATAATAGGAAAGAATTTTCGTAAGAAAAATAAACATTTATAACAATTTTTTTAGAAAAACACTTCTGCTTTATGATTAAATGGCCCTAAAGAACAAACATTTTAAAGTTCAAAGAAGGAAACTCCTCCTTTTCTACACCACTGGTCCCTGACAATTCTCTAATCCCATCAGCAATTTACCAATCAGTAAATCTGTTACAAGATATTTCCCAGGTGAACTGTTACTGTCTGTGTATTCTGGGCACAACACACATTTTCTATTTTTATTATTTCTTTAAATTTATAGAAGATGTCAGGCATTCTGGAGGGGCCTTTTCTGTGGTGTAGAATCCTGTGCAGACAGATTCACAATCAAATCAATGTCAATGCAACAAACAAAATTGCTCCGTGCTCACTAAACAGTACTATAATGGTCTACAGACCAAATAAAACACCAGGGGAACATAAATACTCCCATATCCTTTCCAGTGATTTCACAAAAACACCTCAGTAACTGCCTGCTCTAGTTGACCATAACAAAAAAGTACTGTCATCTTAGTCAACGCCATCAGAATACTAGATATTTTCCCTCTTAACTAAATCTACAAAAATTTAAAGCTTCAAATAGCAAAAGACAGATTTTAGTGAAACATGCAGGTTGCCAGACTAGCTCCCTAGCCACCGCTTTAAGCGGACTTTGCTGAAGGCCAGTGGGAAATTGCTGCTCTTACCTAACACATCAGATCAGTGTGATTGCAAGGTGGCAGATGCACATGAAGGTCATGAAGGAGTAAGGTCAACCTGAAAAACAGACAGCAGCTTTCAATATTCCACTTCAGGGAGATGAAAGATGCACAATCCTTGTGAGGTGGTTATTCAAAAAAAAAAAAAAAAAACCAAAACAAAACAAAAACCTGCTAACCCTAATACTAAAATGAAAATGGGGATTCTAGTAGCAGTGTTGCTGCAGGCTTCCCTAAAGTACATCCAGGTTGTTTAAATTTCATACCCATTCAGAAGAGTGACCTATCCTCTTTGGAAATTGATAATACTACCTTCTACATTTGCATAGCTCTATCAGTTTTATGTCTGTGCTGTCATAGGTATGTGCTATCCACTGATTTGTGGATAGCTGAAGTCTTTCCTCACTGCACTGACATTCAGGGATGTGAATTCATATTTTATTATGGCCTTAAGTCATCTACATAACTCCTTTTTTATCTACACGTTGAGAAAGTGCTGTACAGGGCTTTTTTGGTTTAAAGTCACTTGCATATTCACTTATAGCAGCTTTGATATTCAGCTATTTTGTCTTCTGTGTGTTATACCTCATTAACATAGAATGCAGATGCCCTAGTGAATAATTAGCTAGGGTAGGATACTTGACTCCCTCAGAAGCACTCTTAATTTGACATTTAAATTAATATCAGATTACTGTGGCTTCATTCAAAAGTCACCAAAAAAAACCAGCAATGGTAACCAACACAAGAATATAGTCACTAGAAAAAAAAACCAAAAAAAAAATCTTTCTGCTAGATATGCCATACAAAAGTGTCAAGTTATGTATGGAATTAATTCTACTGTGCTGCTCAAGAAGAAACAGGACAAGGCCGTGTCCAAAAATAAATCAAGAGAAGGGAAAATTGTTACAAGGCAAACAACTTATTTAAATATTTTTAAACGTGGATGACAATAGGTGATCTACTTTGCATGAAGCGCAGCTCTGAAGAAGGTATCCCAGGCTGACTTAAGAAGCATTAAGGTGATTATATCACTTGAATGAAGCATCCTTTAGCAAATCCACTTATGTTACTGACAATGAATCACTTCCTACCTTAGGAGCACAGCCACAAGGTTTGTAACCTTTCTCAAACTATTGTAACGTGCTTATCATGGTCAGAGAGGCCAACACTATTTATCAGACATCCATTTCCAGCAATAAGTTAAAGGACATTTTAGATCTTATGCAGCATCCACAATATAGCTTTTTCCAATTTCTCTTCAGGAACCCAAAATCCAGATTAAAAAGCAAAGTGGAAATTGGTTGCATGGCTGGGTGTTTAACTGGTAGTTCTCTGCAGAATTATAATTCTACAGGTGAAATCTACAAAGTAGAGTATATAAATTCTGGTTTATTAGCATGAAACAGTTTCAACATTTGATAAAACCTATCACCATCAAGAAGGATATGCTGCAAATTAGATGAAGATTATCTGACCTTTTAGCCCACCAAAAAATTGAGTTACAAAGGTGTGAAAAATGCTGTCTCAGGCTGCAAGTTTAAAGTTGCCTCTTTTCTTGGGATTGTTCCCAAACTTTGAATTGACAGGATGGAAAATCCAACTTTAATGCGTGGACTCAAACCACAATGACTACATGACATAAATAACCGATCTTATCTAAGCTCAAACAATTCTGACAGTTCAACTTGTGCAGTTGCATTACAATAGATAAGGTCTCACCCTATCAGTAATGCTGTCACTTAATCAGGTATTTTATCTGGCACAAAAACCATGAAGCTGGAATAAAAGTCAATCATACTTTCTGACTAATGCAAAAGGAATGCAACTGCTTGAATAAAGCTGCCACTGAAAGGTTTGAGATACAAGGAAGCAGATATATTAACTTGTCTCGCAAACTTCCTAATTTTCTTCCCATCATCGTATCATCGTATCCTACAGCTATTTATTTGGTCTTGTTGGCAGGGCTCAGCAAGAAAACAGTCATTTACTGTACAGGGTTGGTTGTTGGCTGGAGAAAGCTCAAAAACAGAAGAAGTCTGAAAAAGCAGAGGCTCTCTGGTTATAAAACATGAAGAACTTCCCTCTTGGACAGAGGGACTGTATTTTTGTACAAAAACTGTTAACTGTTGCATTGAATGGCACTGCCAGTCTTGCATTTACTCCTGTTTTCGTGCTCCAGGCACCCCAAGGCACAGCGTGCCATGGGGTCACTCTCTGTCTTAGCTAAAAGGCCTTTTTCTCCTGTGCAGAAATGCTGGCCACAGGCTTCATAACTCCTCACAGATTTCAAAAATACTCTTGAGATACTAATGAAGGTTGGTACTATCTGAAAGCTCAGGCAAGGCAAAAAAACAGGAGGGGGAGCTCTCACTGCACCACATAGGAGGAGAAACTGGTCAGGCATGGTTCTTCTGCCAAACAGGAGGGTTCAGGCAACATCGTTTCTGCCTCCCAATGCTATGCTTTGGCAGCCTCGTGCTGGTGGGAAGGTTGAGTCACTCTTCCAGCTAGATCCTTTTCTTTAAAGCATTTCCTAAACTCAGAGTTTTTAATTTATTTGCCTTAATATAATCTTTTAATTTATTTTCTTTACCAGGAGCAAGAAAATAATCATATTCTGCCATGTGAAAGGCTGCACTTCTCCTACCCTGTGCTCTTTTGACTGCTGAGCTAAGAGACCTGCACACATCTTTAATCTAAAATCCTCCACAACTTTGGTTCCCTGAGTAACTCAGCTACGCTGCATGCATGTATTAACACATCAGCATTTGGCTGCACTGAGAAGCATGCAGCACTACTAAGAGTAAAAGTGTAGAAGAATCATAGTTGCTTTGGTAACCATCACTTTTAATTTTCCTGACTTCTTTATTTTCTTGCCTTTAAATTCTCAGCCATAATTCCACGTGTTCGCATTGATAGTCAATCATAAGATTTATGTAAAATATAGTTTACCCAATGTTGAAACCTGACAACTGCAATGTTTTGGGATTTTTTTGTTTTAAACATATTTATTCCCATATATATATATTTAAAATTATTTCATCTAGGGCTTTTGCCAGAATGAAAAAAAAAAAAAACCCACAAACGTAAAGAGGACTTCTGATCTGACGGTTTCCCTAGGGAGGGGAAAGTAGAAATACAAATAAAAAATATACAAATATATAAAAATACAAATACAAAACCAGCCATGATTCCAGAGCTGCTTTGGCACTCTCAACACCTCCCCTCACCATGCACAGAGATGGGGCTCAGGGAGCGCCCAGGCTGCTGCCTCCAAGGGGCTCTTCATGTCAGTCCAAATACCAGTGCTTATCACACATGCAACCACCATTTACTCCTGGTCCTAACAACGTGCATTAGAAGTTTTGCCAGTACACTCACTGGTACATAAAAGCAGTACTACAAACTTTAAAGGAATGCAAGCTATTTTTATTTTATGATTCGTACATTCAAATTTAATAATTACCTATTTTTTGAATTCTTAAATTTTTTTGACATGAAATCAATCAACAATCTATTTCTACCAATGTGGTGGAACATCATTATTCTGCTGCTGAAAATTTTATTTCCATACACAGGGCAATTTTTAAAAAAAGCTACTACAGAGAATGAAGCTAGCAAAACCAACACAAAGGCTTTTATAGACTCAACATGAAAGTGCTATTTACAAAAAAATCTAGGCTAAGGATAGTATTGGAAAACTAAATGATTCCATAAGTTTCCATTCCTCCAACAGAGAGATTTCTTAGCAAGGGATAAAAACACACAATGATTCTAGAATACAGTAGTTCATTTGTAATAAACATGAAATCTGATCTCTTACAGAAATATTAAGAGTCAAGAACTAGTCCTGTTAAGGGGCAGGGTGGGGGGCAGGCAGGAGGGACAAGAACTGGGTGAGAGGAACCCTCCAGTATGCTGCTGGTACTGTAACTGGAAACAGAGGGAGATTCCAGACTACTCCAGACATGCCTCCCTGCTTAGCCACCGCTCCTGGGCACAAACAAGCCACAAGGAAACAAAGCCCCATATCATCTACTAGAGTTCTAAGGGTTGCACTAAGTTTAAAAAACCAAGTTCAACTACTGTGGATTTGCAGAAAGTACAACTTGGGTTTGTGAAGAGGATGGAAGAAATCTGTTATCTTGTGATCTTTATATGTAGATATCAATCTTTTCCCCCTCCAAGTATGTGCACCAAATATCACATAGGGCACATGTGAATAGAAGGTACACCATTTCCTCTATACCTACAAGTCACCTACAAAATGACAGAAACCAAAAGGATTCACCTGAAATCTTAACTGGGTGACATTTACTCGCACCCCTGTGAAAAGACTAAGTGGAAATCAACGTCCTATACTGGGGTCACTTCCAGGCAGAGCAGCAAGCAGCCTGAGGAGAGAAAACTTGGATCCTCACAGTTTATCCACAGGATCAGCCTTGTGGATGAAAATACGGGATCTGGAGGCAGATCCAGATCACCTACATGCGTTCAAAGTGTATCAAACCTTCTTATAAAATTCAAAGGATTACACTACCTCTGAAATACTGCAGCTACTAAAACTCAGAACCTAGGTTCTACCCTTAAAGAAGGAACTTATTTTTAAACTCTCCCCATTTAACATATCTCTTCTTCCAAAGTAAAATAAATTTTTAAAAAAAAGAAGATGCCTGACAAGTGGAACCAAATGCTCATGATTCAAGTCTTGCTTTTACTGCCTTGCTATTACAGTAAGACATATCAAAACAGATTAAGAAGGTTAATGCTGAATTATGCAGAAATCAGTAATACAGAATTACAGTGGGAAAACTTAGTCTGTCAAACTGCCTGTAGAGAACATGGAAGTATGTGGGGCATTTGCCAGATAAATTATTTTCACAGAGCAATCTACCATCCTAATTTTTTAGGATCTCCAATGTCAGTTATATAGAGAATGCCTCCACATATATTTTCATTCACTGAAAATACCATTAAGAAAGTCAAAATTGTAAACAAATTCAGAATAAATGTGGTGAATAATTTTAGATTAACAAAGAACTGAATGCTGAAAGATGTCATGATTCATCCATTACATTTTACTTTTTTGGGTTGATTACCTAGCAGCCACTCACAGAACTAGAAAAGGAGATGCAGGTCTGCCTTATAATTTAAAGTCTGTAATAACAGGACAAACAGTTTCAAATCTAGTGTTTCAACAGCTCTACCTGAAGCATTTAGGGACTTCTTCACTTCCTTTTTTCCATACTAAAAATCAAAATGCTAAAAGAGTAAAGGCAAATTACAGGAAGTACATGGAGGCAAAACTAATAGGTAGAGCACAACAAATAGAAACAAACCAGCACAACTTCCTTTTATCTGATGTTAAAAGACTGTAGCTGTAGCTCCTAAGAGAGCTCTGCACAAGGAAGACTGTGGGAAGCAATACCCAAGTCCTCCTGGTGCTCCTGACCAGACCATTCCTGTCTCAATCCTGCAGCTCCCACTGCAGGAACCACTGTTCCTGTCACCTTCTGGTTCCAGCCAAACCACACTTGCTTTTCCTCTCAGCTCCTTTTCCTTCCTTACAAATCAGCCACCAGAGGTTTCAATTTGAATCACATTTTGCATGCAGGTACATTCTTTGTGGGAGCCTTGGCCACAGCACTGGCTGTAGCCCATCAGGTTGTGCTTTACAGACTGCATTTGGTTTCTGTAAAAAAACGCATTGGCATTCTTAGGGAGTTTCATTACAACTACTCCTGGATGTAGATTTATCAAGCCTCATGAATAGGAACAATTCCTACAGCTGCACAATGCAGACTATCTCTATATGTAGCTCAAGAGCAGGAATGGATCTGGTTCACCACATTTCCCCTACATAGTCCAAACAAAGCCAGGTTCCTACAGAGTTCCTTTGCTGATTGCTATAGGAGCACAGCTGCTGCATAAATTAGCAAATTAAGTAAATCAGCTGAAGCCAATCTGAATATTTAATCTAAGCATGGAGTTCCAGGATGTGCATTTACATTCATAAGGTAACTATCTTCAAGACCTGGTTTTAATAACTAAGTCATCTAATTTTTGGTGTTAAAATAGAAATTACACTGCTATATTACCAAACTTTCTTCACACTTGTAAAGATGCTTTAGATAACAGCTGCTATTTTACTGGAAATTTAGCATGCTATCACTTAATTCCAGACAAAAAATACCCTCTCATTTGTTAAAACAAAACAGAGCTGCCAAACCAAGTTTATCAATTACCTGTCAAATTATGGTACACTTCAGAAACCTACCCTGAATCCTCAATTATCTCTTCATATCCAATTCTCTGCAAGCTGATGGAAGAATTCAATTAATGAATTTAATTAATCTAGTATTTTTTTCTAGTGCTAACTTCTCATGCTAACTCTGAGCTGATGTACCTGCCCTCAGACACAGGAACCTGCCTGCTGCAGCTGTACCAGGGCCATCTCAGCCTCTGAGCATCAGCAGTTGTCACCTCCCAAGAGCAGGAAAGCCAGCATAGGATTAATGCAGCTTTCAAAATACTTACATTGGCAACTACTGTAGAGCCCCAAAAGGCAAACAGACGTGAAATGGATATCTGCTAATTAAAGAGAACACCAAAGAATATTTTGGGCTATAGATTACACCCCTGCAATTCAAAAAAGCATGTTTCAGTTATTTTGCAGTTAATGGGAATAACAGAGCAAGTTTTGTCTCTAATTACTTCCCAATGCTTAATCCTGCCATTGAAACCTTCTTCCTAAATTAGGCAATGACAGCAAATAATCTTTGCAAATCAAAGTAGTAATTTCTTGCTTAGATACTTATATCTAGACATAGTTTTATATCTGAATCAGACTTTATTATGGCAAAAATGCATTCATTGACTAACTATTCTGTTTCATATTGTTGTATGAACTAAATTATCACATGCACATATTATATGAAAACAAAATAGTTTGATTATTCTGGTTAACTACAAACACACTCAGAAATTATGTTACTGAACTCTCCCTTCTCCAGGCCAACGAACAAATGTTACACCAAGCAACAACTTAATTTCTCCATGTTAGAGGCTCCCTACCCAGCAAAGAATAACACAGAAGGAATCAGTAAGATCTTTCTATAAATTTGTACAGAGATGACCTTTTACAAAATAAATGTAGAACTATCAAATTCAATCTGCCCTTTTTCCATAATCCATATACCAATAAAGAATGGATAAAACATTTCCCAGTCCTCCATTTGAGAATGGCCTTTGAATGTTTCAAGTCAGGCAACACAAGCAACAACTCTGATCAAAGAAAACATGGGATCCCCTCCACACCCTTCACTCTCACTTCTCAGAACCTCTCACACCTGAAGGGAAAAGCAGCTTGTGTTTGGTGAACAGGGGGTGGGAAGCTCAGACACTAACTTTCAAGCACTGGCCAACACAGATCTCAGGACAAACTCCAAGAGACAGGAACAACCTTAGGTACATTTGTGCCCCCACAGTAACACGTGTTAGGGCAGCAAATGCTCAGGCACCTACCTGTGAGTTCTACCCACCTCCCCTTCATACAGACAAGGAAGACGGACTGTAGGTACAACCCTGTAGTCCAAATGCAACTCATTCAATCTATCTGCATGTATAAATTCCTTCATAAAAGACATTGCTTGAACCATGTCTGAAGAGCCCTTTGTGGGCATTGTGAACAAACAGAACAGCTTTTTACCACAAGACTTTAAATAAGCATAAAATAAAAGTAAATTTAGTTGGCAGTAATTTTAATGAACAAACAGGATGGTAAGCATATTAGCAAAATAGGTCGCCAGAAGCAGGAAATTAGAAAAAAAATAAAGCAAAGCTTTGAAAGCCTAAATTAAAAATAAATGAAAAACACAAGTATACATTTTAATATATAGTAGTTCCTCATTTGTGGTCAAAACAGCAGTAGGCAGTAGAAACTATTTATCTAATCTTAAAAATTAATTAAGAATATGTCAACCATACCCCTTATTGTGAGCCCCCAGAAAACCCCATGAAAGCAACAACTACAAGGCAAATTTATTTATGATGTCATCAACTAGTTAAGAATGTTTTCATAAGAATGGTCCAAAGCCCACTGAAGTCCCAAGAATTAGTCCCACCTCTTCTTAGCTTTTATTCTTGAAGATGCTTGTGGGAATACCTCAAGTATTTTGACTGAATTGCCTTATTTAAAGACAATTTCTTCATGGAAGTACAGATCTAGCAGCTGGAAAACACAGCCTAGTGAGTTTTGAAGGATGAGCTAATTTCTGCCCAGCTAGGGCTATCAAAATTACATCAAGGAAAAAAAAAAAACCTGCAGCTATTCCAATGCTGTTCTTTAGCATTTAAAATAATTTATACTATGGAATTTGACTGACCAAACTTGGAATAAATGGGCCCTGAAGCTGAGGATTAACTATCAACTTCAATGATTAAATATAAAGGAAAATAAAATCTATTTTTCGCAACATGACAGTTTAGTAACTGGGTTAAAACCCAGTGAAATATGACCTTTTAGTCATTAAAATTAATGAATGAAACAGTCAAAAAATATAGAAACTAAAGGCACATTTTCATTTTTTGCTAAGACTCTCCTGCCAAATTAAAGAAAAAAGGATCGTAGCATTAGAGAAACTGTGAGGGTGAAAAAATTAATGACACATAAAACACTTTTTAGTTGGCTCACATGACAGTAAGTACTACTACTGAACTTTACTTCTAAAATGTGTTTAATAGCAACTGGATATATTCATTCCCATATACAGGATATATTCACATTTTGTTACTAAATACTCCCTATTATCTTTGGTATATGTTTTATTATCTAAGTTTAAACTGAAATCTGAGCATCTGCATGTCTTGAAGGACTGACAAATCTCAGTTAAGCCCTTTATTATAAAAACACTCTCCAAATGATTAATCCTATAAACACACATTTTTCTCCAGCCAATAAGCTGCATGAATTCCACTATGTTCAAATGATCTTCACCTCACAATGCCACAAAACACTAACAACTTGGCACTTTCACGAATGACAGCATGACTAATAAAGATATAACTCTACAGTGAAATCTTCAGCCAGATCATGAAGACAGCCCACTTCTACGTAGCATAAAATAGACTCCAGCTCACAAAGACTTTGAAGAATCATCCATCCCTGGATTACAAAGCTACTTGAGCCTTTAGAATGAGGAGTTATGCAGTTATGGAGTAGGAGTATACCGTTATTTTTAAAGAAGTGTTCAGAGATGCCTGCATATGCACAGAGGTGAGGCTGCAAATGCCAATTTCAATTAATTGTACAATCTGTTTTAAGACTGGTTTTGATCAATTATATCTTTGACAACCTGAACTATTTCAACTGAAATAGTCTACCCAGAGTACCTACTTTAGGAAGCATTCATTTAACATGGAACAATAGTACAGAGTTCCAGATAATTCTGACTTAGCAGTTCTGCTACTTAATCCCTGCTAAAATCAATCAAATGACATGGTAGTAGTTTGGCTGAGGAACTCAAGCATTTTTTTAATTTGATTTTTATTTAAAGCATGAGAGGAGAGTGTGCCATGCATCTGAGGAAAACCTCTTTGCCAGCCAGAGGGATTCTTCTGTCTGCAAAGCCTATCAATACCGATTCCTTTCCCTGCAGTCCCAGAGTATCATCCTCATCCACCGGATGGGAGAAGAAGGTGCTAGAAACACCCTGAGAGAGATGAGAAAATGCTGAGGACCAGTTAGGATAAGGGATAAACAAATACTCCATGAAATCTGTTATATCCAAGCCATTATTATCTGGACATTCCTAAGACACAGATTTTTGGCAAGAAATTTGCATGAATGGGAACATATCCTTCATCCCATGAATGGGGTGGAGACCCCATCCTCAAACAGCAGCACCAGGCTGGGAACTGCTATTTGAGGAGCATAGGTTTCAAAATAACCAGGCAACATCTCTGCTGCCTGGACCACACTGTTCTCATCTGTGAAAATCTGCACTGAATAAAAGGGATCAGTTCATGCATGCTCAAAGACTCTCTAAGAGTTGGTAACTGAATTCCTCAAGCACCTCAGGCACATGTCCTTGCTCCAACCTCGACTCAACTGTACTCTGCATCAGTCCTGCAGCTGCTCTCAGTAACTCCACAAGAGAACTCTGCAGCAGTGCTGCCCTTAGTACAGTGACAGTGTTAAGAAGAAAGCCCTTGCTGCCCAGACAAATAAATTAAACACTTCCCACAGTTCAGCATTTACACACAAGAAGCCTCCCCTTGCATACACTGACGCAAGTCTTTGGACTTTAACAGGGTTGTAACCACCTGCATCAACTAAGAAGATACTCCATAAAGATATATTTTTAAATAGGGTTCTTTAGTGGTTTTGGGGGAAAGGATGGGTTTAAGTGTTAGAAGTGAATAGCAGATTATACAGAAATGTCTAAGTTTTTAGGCACATCTGATTTTAGATGGTCCTGCCTCCCTTCTCTAATTGGAGTAACATATTTTAGTAACATCTGAAAAGCAGCTGCATTTCTCAAAAGAAGAGCCAGGTTTTCATAAAAGAAAAATATCAGGAGGAAAATGTTATCACTGTAAGGAAACACATTTAGGATAAGTGTCCATCCTGTCACAAAGGAATCAGACTTAAGTATTTAATATAATTCGCAAGATAAAGAACAATGTCCTACTTTTAATTTCATGAGTATTAATCCCATCATGTTTTCACTTATTACCTTTTCAAGCATTTTCTGGTAATCTTGAAGCATTGTACATCAACTTGTACACATCTCCTTAAATAACACTTCCTCTCCTTTTTTTGCAATGACAAGAAAGCTCTGAACCTCCAAGGCAACTTCTAATTTTATCTAAACCTTTAAACAAACTGAATTCTAACTTTCTTCCTTAGAGCTCTGGTAAAGCAACAAAACAACCATCAAGAACATGGAGCTTTAAAAAAAAAAAAAAAAAGCAAAGAAAACAAAATTTGATACAAAAGCCTCTAGTTTCTGTTAGCATTCACAAACAAAAACTTCATATACCAAGACTTTCCCAAGTGACCAGAAGAAATTGTGCATCTGCTAATTGGACCTTTGCCTCCAACTTTGAGCTAAAACCCAAACAAAACCACAGAGCCATAGACTAAAGCAGGGGAGGAGGTCTGCGCTCTGCTAGAAGAGGAACAGAACAGAGGGAATAAACAAACACAAAAATCAGAGAGAACTTCAAAATCTACTGGTGAAAGCAAACATGAATACAAGCCCAGCAGGAGCTCACACATTTTCTGGCTCACTCTACTGTACAGGATGCTTGAAAGCTGCCCTGTAACATGCAAGTCCCAGAGCAAGCAAAGATGGGTCAGGGATGCCAGTGAAGCTCACACTGCACTGCTGGGTGCAGAGGGGGCACCTCTCCACACATCTACATGATCCATCCAAAAGTGCTAAGGTGGTAGGGAGAATTCTTGTGCTCATGCTCCATAACAAAAGAAGGATCAAAGACAAGGATCTGGAAAGGAGGATTATAAAAAAAAAAAAAAAAAAAAAAAAGAAACCCAAACAAGTAAACTAAGTCCAAAACAACAAAACCCTATAGAAGTACCAGAAAAACCCCCAAAGTATTCACCTCGGTTTGCCCATTCAATAAGACAATAGACATCACCTACTGGTCACAGAAGTCACAAGTAAATAAAATATGCTGCAGTTCTGGCAACTTAAATGGAAAATAAAATGATTTATTAGTAAATAATTCATAGACAATTTACTAATGACATAGCAGCAATAGTTTGCCGTCAAATACAATTAAGTGAATGAGAAACCTACAAGAGAACTTGTAAAGCTTGCAAAACGGTTACAAGACTTGTTTGCCCCAGAAGATTCATTCATCCCACCAATTCATTCTTTTTTGTAGAATGTCTTCTTAAACTAATATGTCAGTACAATAGCTCTAGGATAGATTGATAAAAAATGGTAACAAATTTTCAAGGCCAGATGGCTTTCACCCCAGAGATTTGAAGGACTTCTTATGTGAAACTGCCAAGTATTGTCATAACCATTGTGCAATATCCCATTTGTACAATCTATCATTTAAATCCTCTTCAGTGCTGGAAATTACAGTAAAGAATAGCATCATTAGATTAATGAATATCCATGATATACAGGAGAGGAGCCAACATAGATTTAGCAAGAGAACTGATAACAGACAAAAATATTAAAAACTCTTTGAAGGAATTAGCCAGCATGCAAATAAAAAATGATCTCATGGGTTTACAAAATGCCTTTGATCAGGAAGCAGGACAGCAGTCATAAAACCAGCAAGGTTCCAGATTAAAAACTATGAAAAACATGACCATCTTGAAAGAGGAGGAAAGATCAACTTAGAGATTAATATGTGCCTAATGATAAAAAGAATATGAATGAAAAGCACATTTAGTAACTCTAAGAAATTCCCAAAAATCTAAACTAAGAGCTACAGAAAACTCTCACAGTACTGAGAAACTGGGCAATAAAATGCAAGTGAAATTCAAGTACCAAAATAAGACACGTAACAGACTTGCTTTTGCTGTCAAAAGAAATAATAGACTAAACCTGCTACTACCATTTCAGGACTGTAGTGTACATCCATTTTCAAATGCACCAGTTAGAGAAAGAAAAACACTTAAACAACTACAAAAAGAAGAAAAAAAAAAGAAAAAAGAAAAAAAAAAAAAAAAAAAACCAATGCCACCCCACAGACTTTTCTCAGTTTGATAGCTTTCCAAAGGACAACAGATTATTAGGAGGAATTACAATGAAATCTTCAGCAGGTAATTACATATATATATATATATATTCTACATGCTCAGAGTTTGAATGAATGCTGCATGGAGTTCTGGTGTCTAACTTTCATCACAGAAGTCTGAGACAAGAAATAGAGAGGGATACAAATTAATGGATAAGGACTTTTGTCTTTATGGCAGAACTATTCAGTATGAGCATAGGAGAGAATACAAAAGTGATATAAATGTCTGTACAACCACAAATCACCTAAATATAATAGTCCCTAATTCTAATGAGTTATGAAGTGTCAAATAAAATTAGAAAACAGAGGTTTGATGATAAAAAAAAAAGTAATTTCTTTCCAGAAAAAAGAAATGCAGTGACACACATTAGAGCATATGTTAAAAGTCTAAAAAAAAAATACATCCAAAAACTTAGGCAAGCTCACTGATTAAAATTCAGCATCCAATAGTGTTCTGACATGACTTCAGTTCAAGAAGCCTATAAACTGAGGAAAAGCTATATACAATATAAGCATACTTGGGACTGCTGTGGTCATGCATCTCTTCCTTGCTCTGGATTGACTGAACACCATCACGTACAGAGTAAACATTATGTGAATGCATCCTAGGTATCACACTGCTCAATCCCTTCTTTAATATTGGTAGAAACAGGTTTCTTATTAAAAAATGAACCCATTTCACACAGAGATAAGCTAGCCAGCACTTTGAAACACAAAAGACATGCAAGATATGAAATCATGCCCTCTTCAGTGCTCAGCCTTATATCATATCTGCATGTCCATAAAGATGGGAACCCTCTGAAACAAGCTCAGTTAATGACCATGAGGATATTCACAGGTCCAGAAAACAGGACACATTAGAAGAAGAAAGTGAACAGGCACGGTCCATGAATACACACAAACTTCAAGTTTTCCAAATGCTGGTGAGGAGTGACTTAAACTGATCATATGTAGGAACACAGTGGAGATACGGCCAGGTCTTTTGCCATCCTTCTTTCTCTGGATTTAAATCAGCAATGGCTAAGATCATACACTTTTAGGAATACAGTTCTCAACATCTGGTAACCAATACCAAAAGAGCTGAAAGGAGAGAGAGATAGTATAGCCTCAAACATAAATATACACCAAAATAAATGATAAAGGGAGAGGGACAGGATTAACATCTTCAATATATATCAACTTTTCCACTCAGTCTACATTTACCATGGTGTCAAGTTATCTTAATATTATTCTTTAGAAGCAGTAAATATAGAAGTTAATGCAAATCCCTGTAATTTTCCTCTGTCTTTTAATATCAGGCAATAAATCAAATTAAAACTTCAGAATCAATCCATAGATAGGAACTGTACTCTTTGTTTTTGAGATTTAGATTGTTAACAGGTAAACAAAATGCTTTCAAGGAAAAAGAACCAAACTAACACACTTTAAATGACATATGCTGCAAATAATATTAGAGAACTGTTTTGCACAATCTTTCTAAAACTTGAGTCAAATTCTAGCCCAGGACAGCAGACAATCAATCCATGACAGTTCTGTGAATAATTAAATGACAATTAGCTTTAATAATGAATGATATTTTGATATAGACTTTTAGATTGGACTTGTTCACTGAAGGTCTGTGATAATTAATGATAGATGAACTTTGGCCATCTTAGTATAATGGATTTTTAATACTATTTCCTATTAAAGATACTCAAGTCTATTTTTTTCAAAATGTTTAAGAGGTTTGTCATTCTTTTAAGTTATGAGACATTCTTTCAGAAAGAGAGTGCAATATTTCTTTTAAAACTCTGTCCATTTCTGAGCTCTTCTCCCTTAGAAGCTCTGGAAGGCACAGAAATAATTCAGCTACATACATTTAAAGGATGAAGCGTGGAAGAAGAAATTACTGCAATGTGAGTCACATCAACTCTGTGCAGTGCTACAGGCTGGCAGAAGAGTTGCAGAAGAGTGGCTGAAAAGCAGCTCAGCAGAAAAGAACCCGGGGGTGCTGGTTGGCAGCCAGCTTATGAACATGATCCAGCAGTGTGCCCAGATGGCCAGAAAGGCAATGACATCCTGGCCTGTATCAGGAATAGTGCAGCCAGCAGGAGCAGGGATTGTCCCCCGTACTCCGCACTGGCGAGGCCATGCCTTGAGTACCGTGTTCAGTTTGGGGTCCACCACTACAAGGAGGACACTGAGGTGCTGGAGATGGGCAACAGAGCTGGTGAAGGGTCTGGAACACAAGTTTTGCGAGGGACAGATGGGGCTGTTTAGTCTGGAGTACAGGAGGCTTGAGGGACAGCTTATCCCTCTCCACAGCTACCTGAAAGGCCTTTGTAACCAGGTGGGAATTGGTCTCTTCTCCCAGGTAACAAGTCATAGAACCAGAGGACATAGCCTTAAGGACATTTAAAATATCCAATGTAAATGGATATTACATTGGATATCCAATGTAATATCCATTTACATTGGATATTAAGAAAAATTTCTTCATGGAAAGGACTGTCAAGTATTGGAACAGGCTTAAAACTTATAGTAATACACCAAGAAAATATGATTTATGAAGACTAATTGCTTAATAATCTTGTTGCATATGTTCTTTAATGAACCAGGATGTTCACATCCTATTGCCATTTCAAGGATATTGCCAATGGTAGAGTGATTAAACACTGAAATACAGCCAGAGCAGTGAATACTCAAGAAAGATATTCTTGCCATAGCAACATAAAAACTATTCTATAATATGACAAAGAAAACAGGAATCAAAGTATAACAGGATTTAAATTGTGTCTCAATACCACAAGATAATTAAAGTTAAGAGCTGTTGCAGACCATGCAAAGCTGTTTGCAAAGAGGTGAGTAACTCTGAAGAGGTTCCTGTTCAAAAACTATCCTCTTGCACTGCACTCACTAGACACAATGGTTTCTTAGACCTGAGCAAGACCACAGACTTGAGGAATCAGTGTCTGCCAGGAAAGGCAGAGTTATGGCTCTAGTTTCAAAATATATTTCAACACTGGTCAGAGGCCATAACATATTTTAAAATAATTTCCTTAACAGAATCAGCTAGCTTGAGAATAATCCAACAGCACTGCGGACAGCATTTACCTTTCCTGCACTGATCAAGGAATCAAATTCTTGCAGGAGAACAAGAGAGAGGGGGAAAGAGGGAAATATCATCCTATCTTAAAACCCACAAATGAAACATGTTTGATAGTTTCTTTCCTCAACAAAATGCTGATAGAAATCACTTCTCTGTAAAAATATCAAACTATATATCAGAATAGTATTTCCCCTCACCAATTCATTAAGTTGGCTATTAACATTTATACTACACATTGTCATTGGTTTTGGATATACTTTCAGTTTTTTCTCCTTTGTGGAAACATCAGCACAGCAATCAAGTATTTTACTTCATTTCAGCTTCAGGTATTAAGATAAATTTTCTATTTGATAAGCAGTTCAAGAGTCCCAGTAATGCTATATCTATTGCCTTCCGAGGAGGAAATTACTGTTTAATATTTTCATTATGATAATAGACAGAGGTTCCAAAGCAATCAAGATTTTGTGACATTAATAAGGGACAGCGCTTGCAACACTTAAAGGACAAGATGAGACAAGATGCAATAAACACACGTAATGTGACAATGGGTGACAGAATAGGGGGCTTAACAGTGGAGGCAATGAAGTATATGATTTTCAAAAAAATCCATTACCAGACAGAAAGAAAAAAAAAAAAAGCAGAGTTATGTAACAAATAATCTTTCTATTAGAAAAAGGGATCGGGCTTTGAATTGATCTGAATCAATTTGAATTGATTTGAATGTTGTTTCTATATTAGTAGTAGAAATAAGAATATCAAAGCACCTAGAAAATGTAGGAAGGCTGAAGAGTTTCCTACTGGATAAAGTCAGATTAAAATAGAAGAAAGATTAGAGCAGTAACAAGGCAAGAAGAGGAGCACGAAGCAGAAGCAAGCTCCTCTTCCCCTGCTCTGCCTGTCCTGGCAGGCTACACACATTCATTCACATGGGATTCACACGGGTGAGCACACAACTCAACAGCAGATCCCAGGACTAACAGCCAGTGTTCACAGGCATGGTTGGAGGAATGAGCAATGCATGGGTGAGCCAAAAAGTCTTCAGATGTCATCTGAGCATTTTCACACTTCTGCTCTGATTTACATGTGAGCAAAGGCATTGGGGAATGAAAGACAGGCAGGGGTCATTCTGGGAATGGGCTGTGAAGCTACAGTGGGGTGGCCAGTCCAAAGGTGTTTTCCTCTCCAATACAGGCAAGACCCTCTCAGAACCAGGACATCCACAGACCCAGCATTTTAGAAGTAAAGAGCTTAAAAAGAATAATAATAAAAGTAAAAAATAAGTAATACAGGGTTTCATCACAGTAGTTATTAATAAGGGTGGCAAGAGGAAAAGCCACTTCTGACTTTTTTTTTTGATAAGTACAAGGAACATGCCAGTAGAAAGAAGGACCTACAAGTGCAAATTTACAGTTTCACTGGGGATTATGATTTCCTGTAACTGCATAAAATTTGCCCTACATAGGGCTGTTATCGTCACCATTTTCCCTTGAGAAGTATATATTTAATAAAGTACATAAAGAGAGAAATAGCAAGATCAGCAGACACACATAATGCACATGATCTTGCATGATGCACTGGTAAATCAGGCATGTGCACGGAAAGATGAACTCAGCCATCATATGCACTTGTGAAGCGGCCAAAAAACAGCTGTGCAAGCTTGAAACCAAATTATTATCTACCTGAGCATGCAATAGAGCTGTACCAGGCTCTCAAGCTACAGGCTCAAAGCAGCCAAATATTTAACACTGAGCTTTTTCTCTTAAACACTGAGACAAGAGGATCAGAGGTGCTGCAAGCCACTCTTCTTAAAAGTGCTTCTCTTTTATGATTAACATTGCTAATTTAATTTCGCTACTATATAGGTACATATTTGCATACAGCAGTTTTGGGACTAAAATATTTCTAAGCTGCCAAAGCATAGTTCCCTAAGATGAGGACCTTAGCTGACAGGTTTCACAATTTAGGGTTTGGGTATTGAATGCAGATTTTTAGACCCAGTCTCATTACCACTTCTGCTGATCATAAAGCAAGCCCTCTGCCCCTAGAAGGAGAGCAATGTTTTATTTAGATCCCAAACCAAACTGTAGTTCCAGGATGAGACATTCCCCCCACCATGGTGCCCTGAGTCAGAGCACCCATCCTTCTTCCTGTCAGCAGAGCTTTAGGGCTGTATCAGGAAGCAGCAAATCCCAACAGAGGATTTGTAGTGTGAAGCAGCTGGTGTTGAGTATATGATACCCACGGTACGCACACAGCACGTGGGAAGGCGACTATTTCTAAATAAGTCCATGGACTGAACACACACTGGTGGTTGGAACACATAGTTTCATCCTGCAGGTAAGTGTTCCAATGCTGCTCTATGAACAAAAACAGAAACATTGATTTCAAAAGTGTATCCATAACTCAAGATCAAACACTAATTTTAACAAAAACTAAACATGGAATTCACCATACTCAGGCAACCAACACAGGTCATATGATCAAAAGGCTGCTCTTTACAATTGCCTTACTTTTTGATGTGCGAAGTATTAGGACAGGAGAACCTGTCCACTGTTCAAATCAGTAGGTGTTCAGAGCATGACTACAATACAAATCCAGGAAAAGGCCATGAAAGAAATATTATTCTGAACTCATGTTCATCTTGTCCAAATACACCAGATCTGATGGCTTAAATTGCTTCCCTAGTCTAAGGATAAGTGCAGATCTGTTTGGGAAGAGACAGCAAGAGCATGCAGATCAGAACTCCACAAGAAGCAACACCATTTCCCAAGTGTGTGGTACATGGCACCTCCGTCTTGAGTCACCCTGTATTTAAGTTCATGCTAATTTGCATGTGTGGATCTCTATATGGTACAATCTATATGCCACCTGTTCTGTGCCTACATATGAAGCAAAAGACACAGGGACACATCCCCAAGCACGAATCATCTTTTCACACCAAGATAGCAAAAAGAAGCTCTTATCCTGCCAGACTTATCCAGCCAAAACAGTATTCCAGGAGATTTCCTGCTAGCATACATTTGCCAGTGCCAAGCCTTGGTCTAAACTTTTTTCTGCCCTGCACTGGGAGCAACACTCTTGGAATCAACAAAGAACTTATTGGTTCTTTCTCAAAAGGCAGAAATTTGTTACTGAAAGATCCTACTCCAGTGACCTAGAGCTATTTGAAGAGTTAAAGTTAGAAAAAACTCCCACTGTGCAAAACCCAGCTCTTGCCAGAGAAAATCTGTACTTGTAGCAGTATCCCCCATTAAAAAGTGACAATTTTAGCCATTGCAGATATTGGCTGAAGTGTTTCCTGACTCTGAGGGGCAACACTTACAACCCCAAATGCTTTCTACTAACCAGAGTATTTCAAAGAGAGGCAGAGAAATGTAGATTGGACACAGCTTTGCCAATTAAAATAGAGCAGATAAAGTTTTGAGGGCAAAATGAAAAGCTTTGTCCTCTCCTGTCCTTAGGCTGCAGCCTATCTCTTTCAGTATACAGAGTGAAAAAGGATTTGGCTTTCTTATTATATGTAAAAATCCATCAGGCATCTTGAAAATCTGTAAAAAAATACACGATTAAATACTGTTACTTTAATGCCATCAACAAGATGCTATTTTTGAGAGCATGTGTGACATGACATAGTTCTATGCTATGCTGAATTTTAATACTCTGCACAGATTTAAAGTTCTGCACACATTGAAATTTCTTGGAGTCTAAGAAAGTAAAGACTGTATTTTCAGTGAAATGCCTCCGAGAATTTTCTTTGTGACTCATGTGGGACATCTGGGCTCCAATTTTTATATATAACTAGGTAGCTCTAGCATTATTCTACTGCAAAGACTGGCAGGGAAAGAGGGGTATTGAAAAAGTCCAAATTTTTCCAAGTCAAGATGTATTGCGGGATAGCCCAAAAAATGGCCATATGGCTATCTCTAATGTAACCAAGAACAGTGAAAAGTTATGATTTACATTCTCCTAGAGGGCAGGGGTACAGAAGTGATCTGATGGGATTAACAGGCCCCAGCTGGAGCAGCACACAGACAAGTACCTGTGATTCTATATGTTCATGCACTGCGCATGCAATCCAGGACACAGAGGTGGTCCACAAAAAAAAAAAAAAAAAGCCTTTGCTCAGAACACTTCTAGAACTGAGATGCATGAGAAGTTGGATGTCATCTTTGTACACCATGCCTGTCCTCCATCATCAGCGAGCACAGAGAAGGACAGGTACATTCCATCACTATGTCAAACCTGCAGCTTGCAAGCAACACTGCTCACAGAAGTCTCAGACATTATGTGCCCTGACAAATTAAAATAGGATCAAAGTAAGGTGTATCAGCTTGACAAGAAGATCTGACTGGGAAGCTGGGCTGCATAGTAGGGTATTGCAGAGGACAGTATCCTCCTCCTCAGTACTGGAGCTCAGCAGGCAGAATAGGTATCCCACATGGTCACTATCACTGCCCCACCACTGGAAAGTGGGACAGGCACCCTTGCTGGCACCAAGTGACCACATCAGTAATTTTTGAGCAATTACAGCCTTTGCAGCATCCTGCCTCTCTAAACCTCCCATTATGGAGGTACAGCATGAGTTACTCATATTAGCCCTGGGATCCAAATCTGAGAGATGATTCATGAAGAAAACACAGAAACCTGGTTATGATAGCTGAGAATGAAAATAAAGACCACCTGATTTATAAGCAAAGTTATGGCCAGCAGTTTTGTCATCCTTGTTTTCTGCATCACCTTTGGAAACTTTTTCTTTTACTTCCTGGTGCTGTTTTTTGAATTTTGTGAGGGTTTGGGGTTGTTTCATAATCCAAACACTATTTACTGAGACTTCAAATGCAAAACAAAACAGAATTTGAGGAGAACTGTGTTGAGGGAGAGGTTTTTTTTATTCGTGGATTGGCCAGGCATAAACCTGACTCTAAAAATAAACTGGGCAAACTATTTTCTCTAAGGCAATAAAGCTTGAAGACTGCAAGTAAAATCTGTATAAAAGCACTGAAAATACTGTTCCATCACTGACATCAGTCATTCATCATCATCCATACTTGACCATCACTGGCATCGGTCAGGGCATCACATGAAACACTAAATACGTGATAGGACAGGGATGCTGTATTCCTCCTATATAGTATCATATTGCACAGTCATTTAGTTACTCTAATATTTGTAGTGCAGCTAGACTATGCTTCCAATTGCACCCTTAGCTATGAAACCTGCATTAAAAAAAGGGATTCCCAGAGCATCCCTTTCCTTCAGTGTTTAAGGTTCAATACTGAACAGCATGCCTGCCCCAATAAAGCTGTTCTGACCAGCAATCAAGGGAAGAATGGCCATGCTTGTCAGATGACAAACTTAACTCAGAACCTATATCAACACAATTTAAAACCTGGTAAAATCTAGGATGGCCACTTTCCTTGTAGGAATAGTAAGTAAGCAAAAAATTTGAAGAAATAGGTATTTCTCCAAAGCAGTGTATGTATTTCTCCACACGTGTATGTACTGAATCATGGAGAAGAAAGGCAAGGAAAACATAAGTTTAAGTAATTATTAGACTAAAAATTAATTAGAAAAATCACACAGTAGAGACTCAGAAGAAGACAGACACACAAAGATTAGACAAGAAATGGACAAGGCAAGAATAATCAGCTACAGGAAAGAAGAGAGCAGTCTGCAGAAACCAGACTTTCAAAAATAAAGTTCTAGGGAGATCTCAAAGGATCCGGACCCATTTTCTAAAGGGCTTTTCAGTGAGGTGAGGATGAAATGAAGAACTAGTACTTTCTAAAATGAGAAGTGGTGAACTTCTTGCAAGGAACACTGTTTGCTCTCGTCACTGAGTGATCCTAAGGAGATGATGCCCTGTCAGCACACTATTTGCCAGATTCTCTTCTCAAGCTTGTTACAAGCTTGAAGAAAGAAGTACAAGTCACAAGTTCTCAAGTTCTACAAAGATGGTTCCAAACAGGGAAACTGCAGATTTAGTTTGATGCTCAAAAGATGAACAACTATCTCTGCACATGCTAACTGGCATTTGGTGTGGGCTAAAGACTTCACTTAGCCCAGGAGGAAACATGGTTAAACCAAGTACAGCTGTCCTGTGCTGACCATCAGCTAAGCACACAAGTTGCACTTCACACGTTTCTTCAAACCAGTCACAACCTGAACCATCAACTCTTGCTTGAGTATCTGCAGTCAGAGACAGCACTCCTGTGTGTGTTCAGCCAGAGAAAGCCCAGAAATACCTATTCAAATTCAGTGTGATCTATGTGCAGAAGCTGAATGAATGACCCAGGGTGCTGGAACTGTTACCTTCCTACTGGCTGTATTTAATTATGGGTGCAATAAGAGCATGTTCCATAAAGGAAATAGCTCTGCATTTTTCTGAACACACCAGATTAGTTCTCCACTATCAATCTTAACTTCTCTATCATCCTTTGCCTTGTATCCTCATGCAAAACCATAACTTTCACACTAAAACATCAAAAAAACTCACCTGAATGTAAACAAAGCACTTACTGCACAAAGACTAAAAGATAAAGCTACATTACATGTGATTATTTCAAACATCAGAAAATTTAAAAAAAACAAACCACAAAACCCCTTTATCTGCAAGCCCAAATTAACACACCGGGGACATATGTATCACACCAACTTCCACTTTGGTGAAGGAAGGGTCAGCTTAGTAGCAGATAGCTGTACTGTCTAAACCATAAACCCTAATTTAAAAACCTGAACTTTCCCATTGAGTGCAATGGGGAAGTCAGGTCCCAACAGGATCCAGAAATGCCTTCACATTGAGACAATTCAGACGGAATAATGGTATGAATTTTAAATCGATTTTGCCTTTTCACATCTTAATGTCCCATAGCTTTGGAAACTACTGTCCAGTCTCATAAGAAATATTTGAAGCCCACAGAAAAATATTGAAGTTTTCTGCAAATAAAATTTGTTTCCCTCCAGGATAGATGGTAACTGAACAAGCAATCTGAAATTTTAAATTTTTAGTTTCGATAGAATAAATTACATGCTTTCTTGTTGGATCTAGCCCAAAAATACATTGGATATTTAAAGTTGAGCATATGTTTAAATATCTCACTCAACTTCATCACTGAAGGATTAGTTTTTTCACCCATTTTCCAAATTATTTTGTGTTTCTTTCAAAATCAAGTTTTAAAAACTCAAAAGGAAACCTTAGTATTCTACTCAAGTCTAATTCTTCCCTCTACCTTTGCTAGTTATTAGCAAAAATGTTTCAGCCTGCATTACTTAATAAATAGGGAAAAATTCAAGACCCCTGTCTAAAGGCTGAAGGTCTAATTGTATCTATATGACATTTTCCCCCTACCCCTCTTCACAAACCTGATTTCAGTTATTTGATAGGGAACATACTTACAACACCCTGAATTAGGTGATCTCCAAATCCTGTTGTTACAGTTTTAAATGACAACTTACCCACAGCCTTTCTGCAAAACACAGTCAGCAAAGCAATGTCATTGGTTGTAGCAAGGTGGGAGTCAGCCTCCCTCTCTCAGGCAACCAGCAACAGCACAAGAAGACATAGCCTCAGGCTGCACCAGGGAAGGTTCATGTTGGATATCAGCAAGAATTTCTTCACAGAAAGGGTTGTCCAAGCATTGGAATGGACTGCCCAGGGAGATGTCCATCACTGGACACCATCCCTGGAAGCACTCAAGAAACAAGAAGACATAGATAGCACTTAGTACTATGGTTCAATTGACAAAGCAGTGACTGGCCAAAGGTTGTACTTGATCTGGGAATCTTTTTGAACCTAAAAGACTCTGTGATTAGAATAATACAAACAGGAAATAAAGTGGTTTACATATTCATGCTGCTATTGGGATTTTTTGTTGTTGTTTGTTTTTTTTTTAATAACGTTACTGCTGAAATAAAATAGGACCTTCATTGACAGCAATTCAGGCATTATGTGATATGCAGCCTAGGAAACAGCTAGTAAGGAGATACACCTTGTTGCTCAGAAGTCTGAGTGATTAAGAGGCAGGCTACTCCTGAACAGATTTCTACTGCTGCAGGTACTATTTTAACCAAGACCATATAAAAAGTTATCAATAATTTATATAGCTATTATTTATAATATAACCTATTCTGTGGAAACAATGTAAAATAATGTTAAATGTTGTTAGGATAATTTGAAATTAAATCAAATGATACAAGAAACCTGCTCTTAGTGTCTATGTGCACAGGGAAACTATATGCATGTCCACGTACAAATTATTCCCAGCAAGCCACTTTCAGCTCAAACAATTACTGAACTAAGTATTCTCCAGCTAGGTATTCAAATCTATATGTAGGCTTTCTAGCAGCAACATTATGCAGTTAATTATAAAGAAGGCCAGCACTAAAACAGAAAATCTTATTGAAGGTTTGTTATTAGTGAAAGCTGCTGCTCTACAAAAATTAAGATCTCATAATGTAAATTAACAACTAAGGTAGCCAAAATCCCAAGCTGTTATTGGAGGCAATGTAATTGCTCTGGCTGGGATCTATCCAAGATTAAAACATCCATACTTAAGAGCCTCTGAAAAGCATTCAAGCTCCGCATATAGTCACTAGTCAAGGCAACAGATTTAAAGTATCTGCTTCAGGGAAAGTCAAATCACTCTCTAGGAGCCTGTAGCCTGTCCTGACAGGAAGCTCAATGCAGTTCACTTTGCCATCAGTGTTTCACATCATCTGAAGTGCCCAAGGATGACAGATACCAGATGGGGCTGATAGAAGACTCACATGCCTATGGACTAACAGCTGAAGGCCACAAGGGGTTCCCAATGTGAGACACGAGGGGTGCCTATTCAGGAACTTCTGGGATCTTCACCAATATAACAGGAGTTAGAATCCCTATTCATATGTAGGAATGATGACTAATGATAAATGTTTGACATCCAGGTACCAGTCTCAAACTGTAATCAACCCCAAGATATATTAGCACATAAGGGAAAGGAGTGGTGGTTACCTGGCACTCAAAACCAAATACTCTGTTTAGAAGCTTGCAACCTTCTCCCACTTTTCCTTCTGATCAGCATCCAGAGATGTGCACCAACTGCCAAGTTGGAGAATAATGACAAATTGAATTCAAATCCCATGGAAATGCAATCTACTTCCCATGCAAACAATAGAAAAAAATACAGCCCCAACCACTATATATGTAAATAACAAAGGATTAGATAGTACACATAGAAGACTATTTTTCAACTTGAGAAGTTGGAGGGTTTGAAGAAGGGAGGACAAAACATTTTTGCAGCATATTTACCATGCATTGTTCATAAGCATGCCTAGGAGCTTTACTTTGTAATCCAGTTGAAAAATGCTGATAAATCTTAGTTAAAAAATAGCCTAGGGTACCATGATTATAGGGCTCAGTGTAATTCAAGGTTTACTTGCAAGAGATTATTCCAGCAATCAACCCTCAAACAAAGTTTTTGTATCTTCACTGTAGAAAAACACCTTAAAACCTCTAGCTGTAAACCTGAATTCAAGTCAGAAAATATATCTACAATCTATCACTGACACTTTAATCTTGTATTTAGTTCTTATTGCCATGTTAAATTTTATTATTAAAAGCTTAATTTGTAGTTTAATTTAGATAGCTGATTTGTAGCTATATCTCGTCTCTCAATATTAAAAAAAATAGGATTTTGAATTACATTCCCACTAGTTTTATGTCTTCATCTTGCATATGATTTTTACCTCTGCTTCCACTAATTTTAAGCACCTTTGTGCAAAGGTGAACCAGAAGTTTGTCTGGTTTTTGTAGTTCACAAAATACAGGCAGTCTCTGACAATGCTCACATTCCTCCAGGAGTGGCCACTGAATCCCCCCTGTGGCTTTTATGAAGGGATCTGGAAAACAACTGAATAGACACTTAAAATGTGACACCTGAAGAGCGAAAAAAAGGTCTGGCTGCAGCTCAGGAAGGCAGTTGTTTCTGTGGATGTCACTCCTCTCCTCTTTGAAGCCTTCAGGTACCCAGGGAGTCTCTTGTGGAAGAGCCCTTCAGACAAGCAGGGCTGTGGGACTGCACTGCCCCTCGTTCACAAACCGCTCACTGCATACACCACAGGAAATTTAAATCAATCACGGGATGCTACTGTCTCCCTAGGGCTCTCCTGTGGGTTTCTGCTGAGGAAAGGATGAATTTGGCAAAACAAAGCCATGTTTATACAACAGCAAATGCATCCCTTTTTCCTTCAACACTTGGAGAAAGGGCAGGTAAATGCAAACATCATTTTGAGAAAAGCAAAAGAGTAGTTTTGCATTCAACACTGCCCATGTTCAAACATTCCTGATGAAAATTCTAAGTTAAACAAGGTTTAGCTTTAAAAGCTTTCTGGAACACATTCTCTAGAAACCTTCAGGAAAACAATGATAATCATGATCAACATTACTGGCAAAATAAAAATGAACCTTAAAGTAGCAAAGGAATAAATTATATATTTTTAAAAAGCAGCAATTCAGTCACAACTACCACAAATTTCAAGCATGCAAAGCATAGGAACACTGACTTTTGAAAAATATCAAAGCAAGAAGTTCTGTCTGGCAACAGATCCTACACCATCGCTATTCTATTCTCTTTATATATATATTCTTCTCACAACACCATTCTACACATAGAACATAGATTTGCTTTTCATTTGCTTGAGATTTTACTGCTACATAGAGTCTACACATCTCCCTTTGCAAATAGTGAAATACCTGCTCCTTATTCACTTGCCCCAAGGAAGAACAGCTAGATCCACAATACCACACTGCACACTGAGTTGGCCAAAAGAGGGCCAAAACAGCCCTCTTTTGGGAGCTACAAAAGGGAAGCAATGCATTGCAATGCTCAGTAGCATTTGTTATCCTTGCTGATGACAGGATGGTGGTCAAACCCAGGCTGACCACTGACATCACAGCACAGTCCCCCATTCCTAACTTATCCAATTGTCTCATCTTTAACCTACAGTTAGTCTACTGGCACCTCAGGTATTCCATTTCCACCTCCATAAATGCAAGGAAGTACTTTACATCATCTTAACAATAACTAAATTTTCTCTTGCTGCCCAGGAACAAATAACAGGACAGAGACAAAGTATTCCTGAGCTCTGTCTCCTGGCCACAGACTTAAGCAGCTACAGAGAGGTCTCATTCAGTCAATGCTTCCTGGCTTGGAACATGTTGCATCAAGATGAAATTTTAATCATTTCCTGAACATTCATATAATTCAGTTGTGTTCAGAACCAATGGTAGAAATGGCCATTCTGATGAAACTGAAATTTCAAAGATTCTTTTTAAGGACTTCAATTAACAAACAGAAGGAAAACAACAAAAAATATTTTGAGTTCTATTATTTTTTCTTTCTGAAAAGCCATGCTTCATTCAAAGACACATAATTTAGAATGTTATTTCTTATTATATGGAACAATTAGAGGAGTCAAAAGCCGAATACAATGTTTTGATTTCCTTAAAATAGTGCTTCAATGAAGCTAAAATAATATGTTTCAAAAAAATCCGTTTTATGGACAAATTAATGTTTGTTTTCATCCTCATTCAAAAGAAAATTCAGCATTGGCATTTCATTGAAAACAGACATGCCAAGTTTCAACCAGCTGTAATATTGTAACTGTGAAAATAGATTCCAGAGGTTCATAATCAGATTTGAGCTGTTGTTAAAAATTACACCCACACCCCAAACAACCCCTCCTCAGAAAATGGTAAAAAGCTACATGACTTCACAGAAATAAAATAAATAAATAAAACTTCAGGAAGAGAACAGCTTCCCAGCAATATGCCTATGGGAATCTAAAATGGGAAAACAACTAACTTTTCATACAATTGCTCTGACAAATGGGGAAGTTGCTTTTGCTATATTTTTTTCCATATAGACCTCTTTCCCTCAGAGATCTTTTGAGACATATAGGAGCCACAGATGATTTTTACCCAAAACTTTAATATTCAGGAAAGTTTCAAGCAACTTAAGACATGATAATGCAATGTAACTCTCTTCTAACAGAAAGGGTTGAAAAATAGTTCTTCTCATTTATGATACCTAAAATTATTTGCATTTATACCACATATCAAGCTAATTCATACTAATATGATTTAAACATTTCCAGGAAAGACACATGCATACCTTATTGCACTCTACACACTGTATTCAAGCATTGATTCTGAGATTTTAATTTTACAAAGCCCAAGTCAATTATATCACAGCATAAGTGGAATTCTAACACTGCACCCACATCCAGCAAAAATCTGTTTTTTCTTTTAATCAGTTCAGCAGTTACTACCACCTTTCTTCAATGTTCAAAATGTTTGAGTGATTTTTGTTTGAAGATTAAATCTTCTGTTGGATAGAGCCATAAAATTGTCTGTGAAGCACCTGTTTCATCAGCTACTGGTATGCTCAAAGATTATCTGATGAGCTGTGGTGGTTGAATGACCAGAAATCACACATACTGTGATTTATCTTAGAAAAGAACAGAAATGCATACAATTTTCATCTAGGCACTGAAGACACTAAAAAAATCATACCAAAATCAATTGTAAAATCAAAATTATAGAATAATTAAGATTGGAAAAGACATGGAAGATCACTGAGTCCAACCTTTGACCAAACATCCCCACGCCAACTAAACTATAGCACTAAGTGCCACATCCAGCTGTTTCTCAAACACTAAGGACAGTGACTCCACCACCTCCCTGGGCAGCCTGTTCCAATGCTTGACAACCCCTCCAGCGAAAAAACTCTTCCTGATGTCCAACATGAACCTCCCTTGTGCAGCTTGAGGCCATTTCCTCTTGTCCTGTTTCCGGTTACTTGGGAGAAGAGACCAAAGCCCCCTTGGCTACAGCCTCCTTTCAGGGACTTGGGGAGAGCACAGTGACAGGCTGCCACCAGGACACAGCTCTATTCACCAGCACTCTCTGGGCCCAGCCACTCTGACAGATTTACCCTGCAAAGAGTGCACCTGTCCAGGACACGGCCTGCCCGCTTCTCCAGGAGAATACTGTGGGAGGCAGTACTGAAAGCTTTACTGAAGGTTGACAACATTTACAGACTTTCTCTCATCTGCTAGGTGAGTCACTTGGTCTCAAAAGAAAAATCAGGTTGATTAAAGAGAACCTGCCTTTTCTAAATGCATACTGGCTGGGCCTGATCCCTTGGTTGTCCTGTCTGCCAGCTCCCTCTGGACCCTCAGATAGATTCCGTTCAGTCCCACAGAATCATGAGTGCCTAAGTAGTACAGGAGGTCACTACTTTCTCCTGGAATGCAGGGGTCTAGTCTGTTCCCCATCCCTGTCTACCAGCTCAGGTTGGTTGCCCTAAGGATAGCTGGTCTTTCTGTTAAAGACAGAGGCAAGAAAGCACTAATTATAACAGCCTTTTCTTCATCCTTAGCTATGTTTTCCTCTGCATCCAATAAAGAATGGAGGCCTTCTTTTTGCTGTTAGTGTGTTTATAAAAACACTTCTTATTACCTTTTACAATGCTGGCCAGATTGAGTTCTAGATGAGCTTTTGCCTTTCTAATTTTCTCTCTGCATCCTTGTTCTCTTCCAAAGTTGCCTGTCCCTTATTCCAAAAGTACTAAGCTCTCTTCCTCC
>VZUI01002868.1:0-12689 GCA_013401135.1 Cettia cetti
CAAGGGTGGCTGAGAGAGAAAACAAGAAGGGTGGGACTGCATCACCTGGAGCTGGGATTGGACAATTCAACCCCAATGTGCAAATGGACCAAAACTGATCAAAGTGTGAGACCTGGTGACCAGGGGTCCATTTTGTGTCCATTTTGTGTCCACTTTGAGACCATTTTGTGTCCACCTTGGGGGTAGCCCTGGCCAGGCCCTGTCCTGCCCAAGGTGGATCCTTAAAGGCCTTTTAAAAAATCCCTGCTTTATTCTCTGGCTCTGTGCAGTCTCTGTTCCAGCTCAGCCTTCCCAAGGCATCAAAGCCGCAAGAACCCTGTGGAGCAGAGGGGCTGGAAAAGCTGGAAAAGCCCTGGGGGTGCTGGGGACAGGGGCTGGACACGAGCCCAGGGGTGCCCAGGTGGGCAAGAGGCCACAGGCACCTGGGCTGGGTGAGGAATTGTGTGTCCAGCAGGAGCAGGGCAGGGATTGTCCCTCTGTGCTCCAGGGCTGTGTCCAGCTGTGGCTGCTGCAGGAGAGCCCTGGAGGGGCTGCAGCGTGTCCAGGGCAGGGCAGGGAGCTGGGCAGGGGCTGGAGGCCCAGGAGGGGCTGAGGGAGCTGGGCAAGGGGCTCAGCCTGGAGCAAAGGAGGCTCAGGGGGTGTAGCAAAAAAAAAGGAGAAGCCACCAGGTCTGTAGGAGCTGTGGTTTTATCTCTGCTGTCAGGATTTGCCTTCCTGCAGCTCAGGTGGATGTGGGCCTGAGGTTCCCACTGTTTCCTCTGCTTCAGGAAACCAAAATAACAACAGGAAAACCTAATTTCACCTCAAACTAGCCAGGAAATTGCTCCACTCACATTTGGATTGTGGATCTTGGTTGAGCAAATTAGGCTTTCATCACCTTCAAGTTCCACAATTACAAGGAAGATATTCTCAAGCTGGAGTCAGCCACAAAAAGGCACTCAGAACCCATGGCTGGTTCAGATTTGTCTCCTGAGCCAGACATGCCAAAAAAAAGCACTTCACACCCGTGCCCTGGACTCCTGGTCCAGTTAAAGGTTCAGAAATCTTGTATTTTATCTGTAAAATCTCGAAATGGCCCAAGTGTGGCTCACAGAATGTATCTTTCCTCCTTCTTCCTCTGTAAGAGGGATCAGTAAAGGCAGCAGTCACCATTTTCCAAAACATCAACAGAGATTATGAGGAAAAAATTGTTCCCTGTGAGGGTGGGGAGGCCCTGAGGTTATCCAGAGAAGCTGTGGCTGCCCCTGTATATCCCTGGAAATGTCCAAGGCCAGGTTGGAAGGGGCTTGGAACAACCTGGGATAGTGGAAGGTGTCCCTGCCGTGGTAGGTTGGCACTGGATGATCTTTAAGGTCCCTTCTAGCCCAAACCATTCTGGCATTCCATGATTTAGGAGCCTTTAACTTTGTATTTTACAGTGGCTTCATCTTCTACCACTCTTGGGTATTTGTGAAAATTTTATCCGTCTGAAGAATCCAGAATTTTGAAGATCTCATATGCAGGGAAGAGGGGTTCCCAAGAGCTGAACCCAACTTCAGAAAGGAATGTGTCTGAATGAAAAGCCAGGATGTAGGATCCCACCTCCCCATGATGTTCTTGGCATCAGAAATCAGGTGATAGGCACATTTCCTGGGAAGAGATAAAATAATCTCCCCTGTCCTCCTAGAGCTCGGGGAAGGTGACAGGTTGGTGATTAGATTCTCCCTGGAGCTGCCTCACAGCCCCACTGTGGAAGGTTCAGGAGTTTACTTGGCTTCTCTGCTTCATGCCGAGTTAAAAATCCCACAAAAAGTTCTTTGTGTGTGGAAGTATCCCAAAGGACAGGAGATAACATTTTCCAAACCAGTTAAGTACTGGAGGAGCTACATCATTTCCACAATAGTTCCTACCACAGGATTCAGCAGAAATATTCACAGAGTGCCTCTGAGTGTGTATTTGAACAACAATTACTCCATAAAATCTCACAGAAAACTCTGTTATTTTCCTTAAATTCAAGCTTTTCCTTTTCAGTGATCTGGGGATTTGACAAAAGAAGCTGTGGGTACAGTGACCCACCACTGAAAAGAAGCAAGGCAAAGAAAATAAATCTCATTTTAGATGAGGACTGTAGAACTCAGACATCAGGCAGGGCTAAGGAATAACAAACACTGAATGGGAGTGAGAAGGGAATGTGCCAGGAGATCCACAGCCACAAGGGGAGAGGAGGCAATTCCTGGAGCAGAAAGGCAGGGAAAGGAGATGTGGGGCAGGGCAGGGGATGGAGAGCTCGAGATGTGTGAAACACATTTGGTCTGCAGTGATGTTCTCCCTTTCCTCCAGTTCCTCTTTGTAGCTGTTCCCCATGACTCACACGTCTCGTTTTGCCTCTCTCTCAGGGCTCTTGCCTCGTTAAAAAGGCTGAATTTTAAAACATCTTGAGGACAAATGGAGCCAGACGTGTGATGGTTGCCGTGGCTCGAAGAGAGGAGAGATAAATGCAAAGGACAGACTAAAAAACCGACAGGAGACATCCCTGGGGTCTCTGTCAGGAAGGGCTTTTGATCAGACACTTTCAAGACCTGAAAATCAGGATTTTTCCATCCTGAAAAATGGCAAGGAAAGAAGAATAACTGCTGATCTCCTCTAGTTAAGGCTGGTGGGATAGAAAAGATCCAACCCTTTGTATTTGTCTGCTGTACAACTGTTGCTTTCTGATTTTGCACTCTACCTTTCTTAACACGTTTTTCAAGAATCCTCTAAGAAGTGGTTTGGATCTAATAAATTCTTTTGCTTTTAGAGTCAAGTCTTCTTGTCTTACAAAGATTAGCCCAAGTACCCACCCTGCAGTCCAAGAAAGTGAAGGTTTACTCTTTAATGCAAACCCTGTGACTGATTGCACTTCATGCATTGAATGTCACGTTCCACATTTATCCTAAGCCCATCTTTTATGATCCACTCTGAAAATCCTTTTTAATTCAACAAGGAACAGACAAAATTTCTTCTACCATATTTGTCATTGTACAAAAAGCAAAGTTTAACCAGTGTGGTAACAGAGCAAAATCTGGGTTGGTTTCCCATCACTTTTAGTTCCCAAGGAGGAAATTCATGGAGTCTTTCTTGCAGCTATTCCATGACCAGTTTAGTTTTTGAGCTGTGGGGATGACATGTGAGGGGAAAAAAGAAGGGCAACCACACAGAACCTGAATATTTTCTTTCTGCAACTTCTTTCACATAAACTGCAAACTTCTTTTTGTGGCTAGAAATGGTTCCAAAGAGATTGTGGGCAATTCTGCTGCAGGAAATTCAGCCCAGATTCCAAGGTCTGTGTGGATGGGGGCAAAATTTGACACAAGAGAGTAAGACAGAGGACACCAGGAGGAATTTTTTCATGGAGGATTTTTTTTCATTGACATTTCTTCAAGGAGGAATTTTTTTCACTGACATTTTTTCAAGGAGGATTTTTTTTAATGGACATTTTTTCAAGGAGGAATTTTTTCATGGACATATTTTCATGGATATTTTTTCAAGGAGGATTTTTTTTTTTCATGGAAAGGGGGCTCAGGCCTTGGCAGGGGCTGCCCAGGGAGCTTTGCAGTGCCCATCCCTGCAGGTGGCACCTGGAGGTGGCACTCAGAGCTCTGGGCTGGGGACAAGGTGGGCACAGCTTGGGCTTGAGGGGCTGGGTGGGGTTTAATGGAGGATAATGATCCAGCTGGGGAATATTAAACAACAATCTGATTTTTGGGTGACTGACAGCAACACTTTTTTGGTTGCTGAGTGTTGGAGGCTTCAAGGCAGTGTTTACAAACAGCCCTGAGAAAGGAATCTCTGCAGGAGTGTGAAAACTCTCGGCCTGGGGCGGAATCCATGTCCTCAAACATTCTAAGTGGATCCTTCTGTATAAAAAGGGCTTTTCCAAATCATCTTCTTCCTCCTGGGAAAAGGAGGAATATGAGGAAGCCCTCAGCCACCACCACTGCTAAGCACACACTTCAGTTTGCTTTCCAGCAGGAAAGGATTTAAGGCTCTGCCTCTTCTCTCACACAAATTAATTATCACCTCTTTTATCTTTAAGCAAACTTAGGATAGACCCGAGGAGAAGGACAGAAATATTGTACTGCAAAGGCAATATTGACATGATTATTAAAGCTGTTAAAGTCAGGCAAGATGGGATGAAGGTGAAAAATCTCCATCAGCCAGACCCATGGATTTATGGCCTGGAAAAGGAGGGGTGAGGAATAAAAGCTCTCACTCAGACACATAATGTGTTATATTTTGGGAGTTTGGTTTCATTTCCTCTTCCTTCATCTGAGACTAAGAGTAAAGTAATTCAATTTATCTGTGCAGGATGCAGTTGGTTCAGGTCTTTGTCCTCTTGCACCTTTTATCCAGGTACTGAGTTACAGCCAGTTAAACACTCCCATCATCATTATCTTTGTGGTAACAATGCCCACAAGCATTTCTTATCACACACATTGATTTTATGTGGGTGCATAATTACACTAAATTAAAAAAAAAAAAAAAAAGGTCCCACTTCTCCCAAATTTAGCCCAGTCTTGAAAACTGGATATGAAAGAGAAAACGTTGAGTTTTGTACAGGTGTTTTCAGCCCACCTCAAAAATTCAATAGTTACACACTGCTGGAAGATCAAGTGCACCATGGGAGGCAGCAGATACTAAATCCAAGTGTTATTAATTTTGTTACAGACCTTTGGCCCTTAAAGACTGAGGGTGAGGGTTATAAAGCAGGGAAGAGAGGTGCTTGATTTGTTTGGGTGGTTGAGGACAGGACAGTCCTCAGCTCTGCTCTGCTGGGAATTAAAATGCAGAAGAGAGTGGGGAGAAGCAGGTTCAGACTCAGTCCTTCTGTATTTGGGGGAGGGTTAGAAGAATGTAGCTCTATAAAAAAATCATGTAATTTACTCACTTCTCCTTGTAAGGGCTCTGGTTTACACAGGAGTTTTAAAATTCCCCAGTTTTCTGGCTGTGGCTGCCTTCACTGAGCCAAACTGCTTTGTAGCTGGAGTGAGAGCTCATGAGAGGATGGCTTTGGCTCCCAGCTCCCTTTTGCTATTTAATGTTTGCTTCTTGTTCTTCCCAGAACCTAAAAGAGAAAAGATTTTCCTCTGCTCATCTCTGTTGGGACAATGAAAGGAGCAAAGAGCTGAGGGGATCTGGGGGCAGGAAGTTGTAATTAACCTGTGGTAGTTTTATTTCTTAGGGAGATGAGGGGGTTTGAGTAATTGGTGTGAGAGTTGGGACCTCCATCCAGCACCCACCTCCTTCTGAATGTCCTGTACAGCTCCTGGATGGGATTTCAGGAGCTTTCCCAACCCTGTGTCCTCCAGGATGATCCCAACCCTTCCATTACTTGGTCTCTTAGAGGGAAGGTTTGACAGGGCAAGAACAGCCTCAGGTTGGGCCAGGGCAGGCTCAGCTGGGACAGCAGCAGGAATTTCCCCATGGAAAGGGGGCTCAGGCCTTGGCAGGGGCTGCCCAGGGAGCTTTGCAGTGCCCATCCCTGCAGGTGGCACCTGGAGGTGGCACTCAGGGTGACAAGGTGGGCCTGGGGCACAGCTGGGACTTGGTGATCTGGGATCTCTTTTCCACCTCAATGAATCTGAAATTCCAAGTACATGAATTTATCAAGAAGTGGGCTGAAAAGTGGTGTTTCCTGCAGAGCACTGAGCATCCCTGTGGTGGAGCTGTGCAGTAAATGCAGCTCTGCTGCTGCCTTTCCTACCCTGGAAGCATTCCAAGAACAGTTTTCTCTGCCTCGCTGCTTTTTTTCATAAAATGCTGAGGAACCTGATGGCTCAGAAGCTTCTGCTCCTTCAAGGCTGGTTGATGAGTTCAAAATGAACATTAAATGTGTGTTTCAAGCACAGCTGCAACTGCTCTGCTCTAATCTGTAGGAAAAGTGACATCCAGGTCACAAGTTTATCCCGAGTAATGACCTCACAGGGAATGTTTGTGAGACACAAACACAGCCTTGTTGATGACATTTGCTATTTCAATCATATAATTATGGATTTGACTCAGGAACTGAGATGCCCTTGTGTCCTGATTTTCTGTAAGTACTGAGGACTTGTGAAGGAAATTTGGTTATTACTTTAAAAAAATAAATATATATATATATATATGTATGTATAGACTGAGTGGAGAAGAAAGGCAGGGGGATCTCTCAGAGGTTTCATTTTGTATTGTGTTTGCCTCTATTATAAAATTGTTAACATACTCTCTCCTTCCCCTGGAAGAGTAATGGCAATGTTAAAGCCAGTTTTACAATTTTCATCCTGTGTCTAAATCCTCCCTCATCCTGCAGCCTTCTTCCAGGCCTGAGCTTTTCTACAGTATTCATTACCTCTCTCCAACAAATAAAACACCCCACACCTGCGAGTGGAATTTCATCTGGGCAGGAAAAATGGAAACTCTGTCCTGGTGGAGCAGGGTTTGTGCAGGTCCTGCCACTCTGAGGGGCATTGCTGCAGCAAGCAGGGAGCTGAGCACTGCCAGGATGTTAAACTGAAGGATCTGCACTGGCACAGAGCTTGGAAAATAATGCCAGGGGGCTCAGGTTACTGCATTTGAAATGTAGGCCACTGGATCTTAACAAGGTGGATGTTCCCTATTTCCCTTCCCTGGCTTCTGTAATAGCTGGGAAAAGGTGAGCAGGTTTTTGTGGCTGCAGAGTGTGAGTTAATATCCTCAATTCTTGAGTTCCCCTGCTAATTACAGCTCCCTTCATCCCTGTATTGTAAAGTTTTACCCAAACTCTTAAACCAGAGTAGGAAAAACCATCACAAGAGCAGCACAGCTCAAACCTGCAGGAGCAGCAGACTCGGCACCTGCACTCTGTGAATTAATAAGTTCTTGGGCTTTATTACAGGCTGGCTCTGTTTGGGTTAGTGCTTGGCAGAGCTGTGTTCAATTTGTACTCAGGAGAGTGTGAACCACTTTTCTGGATCCTTTCAAACAGTCTCTGCTCGTTCAGAACTGTCTGCACTTGTCCAAAAGCTAAGAGGGCTCCAAGAAACTTTGGCAACCTGTGATGTGAACAGAACACGAAAAAATGCTCTCCAAAACCTGAAGTTTGTACAGAAATAAGGTGGCAATTGCTGCAAAATGAAACTTTGCACATCTGGGCATTTTGGCCTGACTTTCATTTAGAGGTAGAGGATGATGTGCTATTATTTTTATTAATAATATTACTATTTAAAAGTCTGAGCCTTTCACAGCTGGACCTAAAATTCAGTGCAAACTTCTGATGTTGACTTGTGCAGCCATGGCAGGGAAGCTGTTTAGAAGCAATCAGTGAGATACCAAAAAATTCCTTTGGCTGGTGCTGTTCAATTACAAACAACAGGAACAACGCAAGCAGCTAAAACAGCCCTCTGTGCTCACAGCAGGCTGGAATAAACTCTGTATTTCCTTAGGTGAAAATAAAAAATCAAACCTGGAATCACTCCCACCCCTCTTTGCCTGAAGTTTCATATCTTCTTAATACATGGTGTTGCCCCAATTTTTTTTTTTTTTTTTTTTTCCAGTTCTGAATAAGTCACGAGAAGAGGAATTTTCATTTGGAACAGCACTAAGCAAACGTCCCACTCTTACAAACTCAACCTGTGGAGAAGCTGGAATTTTTTTGAACCATAATTAAAACATAAGCCTATACATTTCATCCTGCAAATAATCTGCTTTACACTGCTCAGGAAAATAAGGTTTTGTTTTGCAAAACAAAAATTTTTCCTGCATTTAACAGGAAGGACAAGGAGAACGTGTTCTCCACCCCGGTGACTTACATGCAGCTCTCTGGCATCCCAGAAGCTCTTCCCTCTCTGGGCTTCAGGAACATCAGCAGAGCTCGTGGAGGTGATCCCTGGTGGGTTTCAGGAGCTGATGAGTGACACCATCACCCCCTTGGATAGACAGGAGGTGTTCCATGTTCTTTGTGAAGTGGAAAATCCATGGCAGGCAGGGAAATAAATGCTCACCCCATCCTAGGGCTGTCCTGCAGTGTGGAAAGCGAAGAGTCTGAGGGTGTCTCTGCATCAGCTGCTTTCCTACAGGCTCAGGGGTCTGTCTGATATGGATCCCTTGGAGGTGACACAGATCCCTTGGAGGTGACACGGATCCCTTGGAGGTGACACGGATCCCTTGGAGGCGACACGGATCACCAGGAGATGCCGAAGAGGATGAGGCCAGCAGCTCCCGGAGGGCAGGGGTTCAAGGAGACCTGGAGAGCAGGAATTCCAAACGCATCTTCCCACCTGGAAATGCTGCAGGCAGATTTGCTGAGGAGGAGCCTGGTGTCAGTAACCCAGCTGGGAGGACATGACCCAGGCTGTCTAAATTTGTCATGGCAGGGGAGGGGCGGGATACAAGGCTGGAAAAAGGAGCATCGGGTTCAGCTGATTGTTTACAGTCTCCTAGAGACCAGGGGCTGGGAGTTTGGGAGGGATGGGCACTGAAATGGAGACAAGAGTACAGCTGGGCAGCACTGGCTGGGATGGGGTCACTTCAGTCTAATATCCATGATTAATTCACTTTTTCCCTGCAGCAGGGTGGGTTATGGCAGGGAATTCAGAGCAGGATGATTTTCCTACCCTTCAAACCCAACACCAGAGCCCGTGGTTTTTTGTAACATGAACTTGCAGGGATGTAGCTAAATTACGGAAGAAAATCGTAGTAAAAGAATGTACCTGAAATATTTTACCTCCACTTTTCCTTGTTCCTTTCTCCTGCTACGTTCCCCTACAAGGAGTCACTTCCCTTTTCAGGAAGGTGTGTGGAGTTATCTTATCCCTTTCAAAGCCTAAAGGGCACTTGCCAACTGCACCTGGAAAATAGCTGGAAACTGTGGCCAAAATAGGGATGGAACAAGGAAGAGGTTCAACTTTCTCTGTGCTAATCACAGAATGATTTGTGTCAGCAGGAACCTTAAAGATCATCTTATTCCAATCCCCTGACATGAACAGAGAATTTTCCACTGTCCCAGGTTGCTCCAAGCCTCACCCAACCTGGCCTTGGGCACTTCCAGGGATCCAGGGGCTGCCACCTTTCAGGCCCTGCTCTGTGGCTGAAAATCGGCGAGCTGAAAAAGTTCTGTGAACTTTTTTGGGGGGATTTTTGCCAGCACAGGAGGCAAGGCAGTGCTTTATCCAGACCCCACTAGATGTCAGTGTGCTCTGCGCCTCCGGGCTGCGCTGGGCTGCGGGAGATGCTCCGGAGCTGAGCTCTCCTGCCCCCAGACTGCTCCAGCTGTCCAGGGAAGTTGTTGATGTTGTTGTTGTATTCGTGCCTTTGCCAATCACAGACTCGTCAAGGTGGGAAGAGCCCCTCAGGATCCTCCAGTGCCACCCCAGCAGCAGCAGCCCCAGCCCAAAGCCTGTCCCCAAGGGCCACCTCCAGACTCCTGCTGAGCACTCCCACAGACAGTGACTCCAAAGCTCCCTGGGCAGCTCAGCCCAAGGCCTGACCACTCTGCCAGGGAAATTTCCTTTCCCAATCTCCCCCCTGAGCCTGCCCTGGTGCAATTTGAGGCCATTTCCTCTCCTCCTTTCCCTGCCCCTCCTGGCAGGGACTTGTGCAGAGCCACCAGGGCCCCCCTGAGCCTCCTCTGCTCCAGGCTGAGCCCCTTGCCCAGCTCCCTCAGGAATTCTCCAAACCCTTCAAGCTCCATTCCCTTCCCAGGACATGCTCCAGCCCCTCAATGTCCTTTTTGAAATGAAGAGCCCAAAACTGGGCTCAGGACTCGAGTGTGGCCTCAGCAGTGCTGAGTACAGCAGGAATGGGCTGTACTCAGACAGGTGAGCACAGATTTGGGGACGCCCTGGGGTGGTTGGATCTCGTGAATGGACAACCCTTCCCAAAGGAATGGGCTTGAAACCCTGAGCTGCCCTGGGAACGTTGCAGACACCAACATCTGAACTGAAAACCTCAATATCTGCACTGGAATCGTGTTTGTTTACCACCAGGCCGCCTCACTGAGAAGCTTTTATTAAATGACTCTCCCAGTATTCTTCTGGAATAAGAGGCTGTAAATTTTGTCTCTGTTTTGTGAATGCTGCCACTGCCAAGGATCCTCTGGGAAGTGCCAAGCCTTCCAAGGGCAGATCTTTGCATAAGCCACTAAGCTCCCCATCCCTGCCTCCCTGGAAAGGTCAGGGATGTTCCTGCCTGATACCTTTGGTGCCAATCATTCCAAGGGAAGATCTGGCCCAGCATTGGATCCAGATGTGGCTTCAGAGTCCCTGACCCTCCCTGTCTGTGCTCACACGTGTTGGAGCTTTCCTCATCCCGTGTTCTGGGCTTGCCTCAATCCCAGACGTTTCACTCTTGATTTATTTTTTAAAAAATCAAAAAATTCCCACTGCCACTATATCATCCACTCCTGGCAGAGCTATAAAAATCTTCTTGTTGTGCTGTTTGAAGGGACTATCTCTCAAATAATATTAATATTTCTGAGGTTTGGTATTTAACAAAAAAAAAAAACACTCTGGGTTTTTTGCAGGTGATGAGGCAAGAGAGGATCCCTCCTTCAGATGTTTGATGTACATCTGAACTGGAAGTTTGGCAGAGCCTTCCCAAAGCCTGAGCAAGTATTTGAGTCGGGTATTTGAGCATTTTTCTCTTTTATTTATTCCGTGATGGATGTACAGGGCCAGCCTGAGATGCTCTCTAAGGGAAGAGCTGTGCTGTTCAATGTAAAGCAGATTAAGGGATGTAAATTCAAACTGAAAATGCAGCAACAAGGAAAGCCAGATATCCACCCTACTGATCTCATCACTACGAAAAATATTAGGGAAAATTCCTGAGCTGACCAGGCTTTCTGGACTGTGCAAGGTCTCCCCAAGGTGATGATGCACTGGGTCCCTAAATAGAATCCCTAAATTAAAATTTAGAAAATCTTTCTGATTCAGCAAACAGCAGAGGTGTGTGACCAACTATCTGTGGAATCACTCAGTGTCCTGTGCTCTGAAATGTATTGGGTATTTAGAAATTATTAATGATTTAATGTAACTCAATAAAACCTGTTCGTCCCACGAGGTATAGAAGCATTCTTCTGTCCAGCAGAAGACTGACACCGTAATATTTTTGAACTCTGAAGCTCTTTCACAGAATATCAGAGTCACTGGGGCTGGAAAAGCCATCCCAGTCCAGTTTGTGAGCAATCCCCACCTTGTCACCAGCCCAGAACACTGAGTGCCGCATCCAGGCCATCCTTGAACACCTCCAAGGGGGATTTTCCACAGCCATCTGCCCTCAACATGCTGCACAATTCCCAAATCACAATATTTCTCATTCCTGGTGTTGCTGTGACATCATTTTCCTTTTGGGGCTGGATTTTCATGAAGAGAATCCTAAAAACTTTACAGGCTAAGAACCCACAGCAGATACTGAAATACTTCTGAGTAATTAAAATAATAAATCCTAATTGTTGGTGAGGTCAAGAGGGGAGAAAGTCAAGCAGGAGAAAGTGTTTTGTGCTGTGTGCAAGGACCAAAGTGTTTGTGGCCCAAATTGTCTGCCCAGACTCCCAAACCCTGCTGAGTGGTCAGAGCTCAGCTGACTTCTCATTAATTGCCCTTGGGCTGCTGCCAAAAAATGGAATGTTCTGCTCCTGAGAACAAATTCCAAGGCTGGAGGTTAAAATGGAGAAAAGAGGGATTTCAGAGCCCTGGGCTCTCAGGGATGGGGCTGCTCAGGGAAACTGCTGGAGGGCAGAGGCTCCTCTAGTGGCTCGGGCATAAATACCTGGATTCTGGATAAAAAATCACAAATATCTGGATTCTGGACCAAGAAACCTTCTCTAAAACTCTGTCCTGCACCTTGGAGTGCAGAACTTGCTGAAGGAAGTTTGTCCTGGAGGAGCTCAGACTTTGCAGGAGAGCAGGACTCTCCCATGGAACACTGAATTTGGAATTCTAATGAAAGCTCAGGAAAGTGGAATCAGCTGAAACCAAGTGGTTTGCAGAGGGCTCCAGCCAACCATCGCTGCAAGTAGTCCAAAAAGGTTTGAAAAATCCTTCTTTTTGTGAATCCCAGGTGAAGAAACCTGAATTCTCACACCTTTGAAGGAAAAAAAAAGAAGAGGGGGGAGTGTGTGTGTGTGTGTGTGTGTGTGTGGCTTGTTTGGAAATGTTTAACTCTGGCTTCTCAAAATCCAATTATAAAGCAGGGAAGCTCGATGGGGTTTGTAGCACACAGGTTTGAATTTCAGGTTATGAGGAGTGGAAATTGCTGCATTCACTCTGGGGTGCCTCTTTTGCTTTGGAACAGCCAAAAGTGCCCTCACAAATGCCTCAGGATTGACTCCTTTCAAATCCTTTTAGGTTTTTCTTCAAAAATTTCTTTGGCACACACTTTTAATTTAAAAATTAAAAATGTTGTGTTCTTCTAGGTTTTAACTATGTTTCCCCACAGCATTTATTTATTGGTAACAAAGGTGGGGAGATGTTTTATCTTCTCGTGGTATCGCAGTGTGGGCCCTACTTAACCCCATGGCTTGGTTGGATCATCAAGTTCTACATTTGACCTTTTATTTTATCTCCCTCTCACCCCCAATTTCTCACAGAGTGGCAGAATGAAAGCCAGAAAAGATCTTGGCTCTGTGTAAGTCCTGTTCAGCCGTAATAATAATAATAATAATAATAATAATAATAATAATAATAATAATAATAATAATAATAATAATAATAATAATAATA
>VZUI01002871.1:0-42340 GCA_013401135.1 Cettia cetti
ACCCCCAAACACCCCCCCAAAAAAGAAAACCCCAACCCAACAACAACAAAAACCTAAAGGAAAAGAGTTTAAAGAGGGAAGACCCCTCGAGCTTCAAGGAAGGTAGTGGGATATTGCACACAAAGAATCAAGCCACACTTTAGATAGTAATTAAAAAAAAAAACAACACCAAAACCCCACAAAAACATGAAGTAAGCCATATGTTAATTAAATGGTATTTTTGGTTGATCACTAAGTAGACAGGTTGTATTTAGTAGGAGCAGTGTTTGGTAGACTTCTGTCACATGGCCGTTTAATAAGAAGTCTCTACTAGGCTTGAGCTGAAGAGGGGGAAGAGCTCTTCTACATATGCATAGATGCTTTCTAGCCACAGTAAATCCTGTAGCTATTTACTCTTAATTCATCAACAATGTGATGGGATGAAGATGAGAAATAAAGCATGAAAGATGTGTATTTCCCTCTTGAATACATTTAATATGATGTCTCAGACTTTTGTGAATCATGATAATAGGTGCAGAAAGATCAGAAAAAACAATCTAAAGCCTCATCTGTGAAGATGACCCTATTGACTTTTTTGCTACAGATTGTGTTTTCCTGCTGACCAGAAAAAAAGTCAAACTGTTTTTTTCCAATGTTAGCTGATGCAGTTAATTCTCTTAAGTAGTTTTGCAAACATCAAAATTTTGCCTGTTTCATCAGCTTTCATGAGTCACAAAGACTTTTTTCTAGGAAAAATACTCTTCTCTGTCCTTGTGAGCTAACACTTAAAACTTTGTAGAGGATGTTTGGGATACATGATGGATATGAATATGAGTAAGTATGAATAACAACATATCTGCTTCTTATATTGCGAAGTATTGGATGTAAATAGAAAAAATAAATATTTTTTTGCTTTAAATGAGGGAAAGGAAGTGGGAACAATTAGATATCTTTCTTTCTTCTTCATTCCTCATTAAATTAGTACAAAACTTAACGATAGAATGAGGATAGACATTAAGAAGTAAAATCTTCCTTTTAATAAAGGGTTAAAGATTTCTGTGCTTAATGCTGTTTTCCAGTTTTTCATCTTTCTTTACTCCTAGCCACAGTGTGTGTTGATTGGAAAAGTCTGCATGTATTTAACATTAGACAGTTCTGGAATTGCTCATTTTCTTAAAGAGAAACTTTTTAAACAAAACTTCAACCCATAAAGTTTTAGTCCAGTAGTTTAGGATCAAAATTGAAGGTCAATGGAAGTTAATGCAGCATTTGTATTTTTCATGCTTTTCATTCATTTAGAAAGTTTGTTCCAGTAACATTTCAGACGTTCAGAAATAATGCAAGGTCTGCAGCCCCTACTAAATCCCAGCGAAGCTGTGAGGTTTCGTGTATCTTCAATTAAGCTGCCAGCTCCCTGAGGAATCACAGGCATTGACCTTGAGGGAGAAGTTCCTTGAGCACAAGAGAACAAAGATCTCAATGGTGTTCATGTGCTTGTGAAGCTGCACCAATGTCACCTCTCTGTTCTAATTAAGAGTTGCTGGGAATCTGACAACTAAAGATATTATGAATCACCTTTAATGTGGATAACCATAGGAGGACAGCAGATAGTTCTAAAGCAAGCAAAAACCGGAAAGGAAAACAATGCTGATTACATGGACTTCAGCAATTTGCATGAAATAAATGTCCAAGGAGAGGATTTGCTCACTCACAAATTACACCTCTTTGTGAGACAGCAATATCAAAGAAAAAGTTTAGGCACTTACTGGCTAAACACAGAAGTATCTGACATATTGCTTAGAGATTAAATCTTTAAAAGTACAGAAGAATATATTTTCTCCCTTGCCTTATGGCTGAAGTATCGGTTTCTTGTTTCCAGAATAGCTTGTGCATTTTAAATGCCTTTGTATAAAACCAGAAAGAATACCAGAGAAATTATTCCAGTAATATGTATGTTAATGGTAGAACATGCCTTTAAAATACTGGATAAAAGGCATGTACCCAGCCTCCTTTTTCATATTTTAAAAAGACAATGCCTGTAACTGTTCATTGCAGAAAGTCCAATCCTGTCTGTGTATGCTGGACATAAAAGCCAATCCTCCCATGTCCTTGGTAGAAGTAATTTAAAAAGCTGCTGTGCCCAGCTGTCCATTAATACACTTTAGCATACACGCTGACTTGAACATACATAAAAATACAGCTAGTTGGCTAAGAAAATCTAAACTTTTTGTATGAATTTACTTAACCCAGCTTCAATATTGGTTGAAGTTAGCGTCACTGGCTTGATGCAGTTCAGTGTGCATCTGGATGTTTTTTGCTGATAATGACAAAAGGAAGAATCACCAGTTGGGGACAGTGATGTCCTGTCCTCCTGCAGGTCTCATAATGTTTCTCTACTGGGTCCAACATTCCAAAGGACTTGCTCACATTTTCTGGCCCCCAGTGGGAAATAGGGAGAGTGATAATCCACACTACTGTGTTCTAATTTGGCTCCACAGAGACTGTACTGGACATCAGCAGACACTTTTAAGGACTGGGATACAGACATGCTGCCAGGCTCATGAATAGGTGTTATTTATTATTTACTTTTATGTTTTCTTCTAATTCAAACCAAACACTGTTGATGGAAGTAAAAGATGGACCTGTTTCACATTTAAAAATTTGCTTGGTTTAGTTTTAACTAATTATTATCCAGTAGCTTTTAAAGCAAGATTACAATCTTTACAAAGATTGTAAACTATGGACGCTATGATTACTTGGACCCATGAGGGAGAAGAGCAGCCATCTGATTTTCACAGGAAGGGAAACACAGCTGTTTTCTGAAGAATAGCTAAAAATTAGAAATTAAAAGAACTGGATAAGGTAAAAAGAAAACCCCAAATATACAGATAGCATAATCTTGAAGGTTTATGAAAAACAATAGGTGCTGTTTATGTTGTTCTGTCCATAAAGAAAGGAAAGTAAGGGAGGATAGGATAGCTTGAGGTCTAAATGATGTAATCTCTAGGGGGAAAAAGAGATCATATTTGTTAAACTATATAAGAAAAAAATTAGAAGATAATATGGCTTTATTCACAGTATTACATAAAGAAGATTAAGGATGGGAAGCAAGCTGCTTAAATATTGTAAACTAATTAGTTCAATTAATTGTTTTCCCAAGGTTCATGAGATATAAAACATTGGCACCAGTGCATAAAATACACCCTGCCTCAGCGCTCTTTCCAATTTATTTTTCTGTTAGTGTCATATGTGTAGATATAAAAAAAGAGCAGCCAAAAATAAAGAGGTTACAGAGAGACCAAAGCCTGTCAGGTGATTGAAGCTGATATTTTTTCATCTTAAGCCTGATCCAGGAGGGCCCCCTTCTAATGCCGTGTATAAATACCAGCTTCATTTACTGCTGTCATAAACTCCAGTGCCGAAATGATGTCATGACAAGACCCAGAGGGATCCTGTTGTTGCCCTGTGCTCAACTCCATGCTAACGTATGCACAAGCAAGCTAACAAGTTGCTAATTAGTTCAGCCAGCATCAGGATGACTGGGGGGAGGCAGGCAAACAAGGACACTGCATGCGCTATAACTGTGTGTGTGGCGGGAAGTTGGCTGGACAGGGGAATTGCAATCACAGGTGTTAGGCATGGTAAGTGTTTCAGCAGCTCTGTATTTCTATCTCTGTCAGTTTACACATGAATGGGGCAACAGGCCAGATTGTGCAAGTGTTCCAAATACTCTTTTGGAACACACGTTTGTCTATGTGCTGGCTGGTTTTATTCTAGGAAGACTGTAGTTTTATTAAATGTGATTATTTATCATTATAATTTGATAAATGCAACATGAGATGTCATATTTAGTTTGTTAAATCTTTTTTGTTCTGCACCATAAATAAGTACCTAATCAGAGATGTCCATTATTATCATGTTTGTAAGAAGGTACGCCTACTTCTTTGTACCAATCACATTACCCAGGATTTTGCCATCCTACAGAAATACAGCAATATATATTCCTCTTTTTTGAGGAATGTAGGATTATGTGGAATATGACCATGTGGAACTCTACATAAACTGTCATATCAGATGAGAATGCCAGAGAGTAATGCTTGGGGATGCCTGCACAAGTATAAGAATAGTTTTGTTTAGGGAAAATGAGGAGGGAGAAATCCCATTGTGATTATATGTTATATTTTTAGTACTGAAATACGGAGGACAATGAACATTTCAATTTAGACAATAGCCCAAGGGCTTTTAAGTAATACCTGGGGGGCATTGAATATATAGCAGAGATAACATAATAAGGATGTAGTGGATGCATCATTTAGATGAGGCTTCATCATCTGCAGATGAAGGGAGGAGGAGATATGCCTTTTTCCTGTGGGTTTTGTAATGATTTTTGTGTTCCATAGAACATGTGACATTCTGTTGTAACCAGTGCAGTATTTGGAAGTTGTTCATGTTTATATTATTACTTACGAAAAGAAGTCTTGCTTACTAGCTTTTTTTTTTCTGTAATATTTTCCATGAATAAAAATCTTCTTGCAAATGCTGTGTCTTAGGTGGCAATTTCATGATGTGCTTGAGGTTGAGTTTCTTAAATATGCTTCAGTGGAACAGGGGTTTGTTAGAAAAACATAGCAATTGGTATGGAAGGGAAGAAAAAGGAACCAGAAAAAGGAAGGGATGCGGGAGAGACTCTCAAAATCGATTACTGTGTTGTGTCCTACTTTCTAAAGCTCCCTGGTAGTGTCCTGTTTGGCATCAGAGGTACCTAGCATCTTCTGAAGCAAAGAAGCACATAACTTGAACACATTTCACTTCTTGGCAAAGTAACAGAGGGCAGGGGTATGTTTATGTTTCAGACCTCTTATTCCCACTTGCTCCTTTATTTTTCATTAGTTCCCAAAAAGTAAAACAAGCCTGGGAATCTTAGTAGCATGGGTTCTACTCAATTATGGCTTTTAAATAGGCAAATGAGATTCTAATTAGCACCACAGTCATAACAAAGTGCTGTTTTTTTTACCCACTACATTGCATATCCATACATATATATATACCCTGCAGTTACAGATTCATTATACATTACTTGTTTTTTGTTGGCCACAAAGGTAGCTTTTGTTACCTATGATTTCTGAAGTTGCCAACCTGAGCAATGTTATAAAATCGTTGTTTACAAAAACATGAACAAGAAACACTTACCAGTTTTATGTTATACCCGATGAACTAAATATCTGCCTAGTGAGGAGCATAATTTCCTCCCTGTAAAGGTGACAATATAACCCCCTCTTTTCACTGGAAATGTGATAAAAAAATGTCTTTGCAGTTGGCAGTAAAGAAGAAATACAGGAGTGAAAGCTCTTGGTCTTAATCTGTAATTTTCTTCAAAATTTGGAGCTACTCTATGGACCAATGTAATGAATGATTTTGTTGTATACTTCTAAGAAACACATTTTTTGTTCCTTCCATTAGGATGTAGTGTTTCATATTGCTTAGTAATACACCCTTGGAAGAACATATAGTACATAGTATTCTACAATGTCAGTAAGAAACAAACTGTAGCTTCTTGAAAGGAATATATTTCAGTTTAAAATGGTATCTGATGAAGAATGAGCTAATCTACTGAGGAACAGAAGGGAATAAAACCTCAGGCTTTTTTTCAGATATAATTAGATACTTAGGGACCTTTATGGGTTCTAGAAGTAAACCCATGTGACCCTGTCCTATTTATTAAGACTGATGAACCCTTGTTAGTGTGTTTACCATTTCCCTCTTGCATTACCACTGTTTTACAAGCTGTCTAAAAGTTTGCAATTTTTATGCTATATACTTTTTTACCATTTGATTTCTGTGACTCTTTTCACAAAGTGTATTTGTTGTGGGATCCTCAGAAATTTTAAACTACTTGATGGTTCTGGCTTCATCCATTATATAGTCATTATTATTAATAATAATACTTTTTTATTGTTTTCCATACATCTGTGTAGATGTTCTGAAATTTACAAAACCTTTTTGGCTAATCTCAAAAGCTGACCTGCACGCTAAAACCATACCAGTTTTTGTTGCTGCTAATTATTCTGGCTAAACCTCCAGAATCAGGCCTTTTCTTAATGGCTTTGGAAAAACAACTAAAAATTTAGTTCCCTCTCAAGAATATTACTTATTTCATCTTTGTAACTCCAGTTTAGGGTAAAACTTACGTTCTGCATAGAGGTAGCATCCACAAAACTGCTAGTTTAATTTTGTTCTTTGTTAATTTGAAGCGAGGAAGAAGGAAAGAAGGGAGAGACTGTATTTGGCACTGCAATGTAACAAAATCAGCTGTGTAATGTGGTGCAAGTGGGTTATTAGATATGGCATTATATATCTGTCAGGCTTTTGGCAGTCAATTTTTTCTGCATTTAAAGTCCTTCTCATGTGTTTTCAGTGGGTATCAGTTAAAATGTCCAGAAATCCCTCTGCAACCAATCACTTTTGCTTCCTCTAAATAGCTGCCTTTAATTGATGGGTTGTTAAACTGAATTAGGAAGCCATGGGGATCTCAGTCTACACTGTGTGGACACAGCCATAACTTGACATGAAGAGAATGGATTTGGAAATGTTGAGGCACCATGGCTACATCTAGATAATTTTTTTTTTCATTAGAAATGTGTGTAATTGAACACATGACAAAATTTTAATTCCTCTTTTAGCCAGGAATGCGTCCTGTATTGCATGTTTTGAAAATGTTATATATGCCTATTTTCTAATTATTGTTAAAGAAGAGACAGATAAATAGTAGCTCTATTTTTTTTTTTTTTGTAATAATTCCACAGACAACAGGTTTTGAAAGAACTCGAAGGATGCAGCAATCTAAGGGGGTTTGAGAGATAAGAGATTTTCCTTCCACCAGGTACATGTTTTTTGACTAAAGGAACATCCCTAGCCCTCCTGCCCAAAAACTACAAACACAAACAGAAGCACATAACAGCAAACCCTTTAAAAATCTGTTGCTGCTTTTTCATATCTTTGCTTACAGTAGCCATGTACCAGCAACTGTCTTGTTTAGATACTCTATTAAGTCACACGCCAACATCCTTGCTGGTTTTAGTCTGTCTGCAGTGGTGTATGATACAGACATTTCGGATCAGAAAAAATGATCCAGAAAAAGAAAGCTTTATGACATTTTAGAACATGTTATTGGATTCCTTCCTCGATGTACCTTAATATAAAATAAACGTCTGAATACTAAGGTCCTTTTTAACTAACTTCTTGCTAGGGATTTTAGGGCCACAGACTCCCAAGTTTGAAAAAACTAGTAGATTTTACCCGTAAGAAACTGCTGATGCCATTTTTTTGGATGAAAATGAAACACTGGAAATCATAATCTTTGCATTCTGTTCAACCACTCTGCAGTTCTGTGTTGCTGCAGGCTGTGCTACAGAACTGAGTAACACTCACACTTGGACTTATCAATAACCAAAGCAGGTAAACCTTTGCAGTCCTGAGTTCTTAGCTCTCCAGCTTTACCAAGCACTGATGTGGCTACTTCCAGCTGTTATTTCATGCAGCTGTGTATATTGCTCTTTTACTAAAACCAAAACAAAAAAGAAAAATAGCTCCTTTTTTTTTTTTTTAAGCATATACATCTCAAAATCAGAGAATTAGTTTTTTAAGTACCATTACTATAAATTGTTCCTTGAAATGTGGTAATATAAACCTAAATTTCTAAGTAATTGAACACAAAAAACTGGGATTGAAAGACAAAAAGTGCAAATGGATTTAAGAAGGCCTGGAACTTAGATTTGAAACAGAAATCTCTGAAGTGGGACTGCTGGACACAAGGGAATGAGGAGGACTACAGTCAGCAAGAAAGCATTTCTCTGGAACTTTTGGGGGCTATCATCCTTTCACAAAATTTCTCAGGGAAATCAGTATTTCTAACGAATCACCTTCAACAAATATAGCTTTGAGGATTTGAGGTGTTGCTGGGCAGTGCTGCTGTCATGTTTTTCTGCCAGCCCTGGTGCAGCAAAGGGTCCCCGGTGCTGACTTCATTAGGCAGCCTCTGAGATAAAGTGTGGAGCTTTGGTTCATGGGGAAGTGCTTGCATGTGCACCTCTTGCACTGTAGCAGGCAGTTTGTAACAGTGAGGCATTCTGTGGCTACAATAGCATAAACAACTGCAACTCTTTTATTAGGGACAATCTGCTGGGGGCCCAAGGCTCAGCACAGTGTTGAATTAAAAGTAAGGAGAACCCAATTGCTTCGGAAAATGCCTGCCAAATATTGTTTACAGATTTGAATTTTGTATTTTGACCATGTGGTATGCTTATGCAAATCCTTATGAATATATTGAGGATTCTCCACTCACTTTTTCTTTAATTATGTATCCTGCAGATTTTTGTTTTCCGCTTTGTTTTCTCTGACATGTTTTGATGTGCTCAGGCATGGGAAAAAACTCTAGTTGAGGATGGATCAGCCTAAACATCTGCAGTGATCCTGTGTATTAATTTATTAAAAGCTCTCAATTTCTAATGGGGCAGTAGAAGGATGGAATTGTAGGAATGCAGAGTTCTCTGAGACGTATTTCTGCACAACTCTGCCAAATTCTCTTCCAGACATAAATTTATGTTACCACTTGAATTTCCTGAATTCTGTTTGTTGTATAATATTTATTCATTCAGACCCAAATTGTGGGTCTGTTATCATAAACTGAAAGATCTATGCTTGGGGAATGGGAAAACCAAAAGACTTTAGTTTCACCCTTAACAGAATTTTTCCAAAGTACATCTCATTTTGGGAGAAAGAGGGAATCATAGTTAAAGGAACTTGTTTGCCATAAAGTGCAGCATGAACTCTGATTAAGCAAATTGCCATTTTTAGCTTCTTGTAAGGTCTTTAGCAAAAATATAGGGTGAAAGTAATGTCGTTCGTTTTTCAGAGGACCGCGTGGAGCAGACACATAATGGCTGAATAGATAAATAGATTTTTGCATGTCGATGGGGACTTCAGTGTAAAGATTCCAGTAAGTCAGTTTGCAAATGTTGCAGTTAAGGCTTTTCATCAGTCTTGCATTTGCATTACTTGAGTAGTTTCATTTCAGAGGTGCATATATCTCAGATAACCGATCAGTTTCATGTAACTGATCTGTATCTGTTTGTGATTCCACGTTCTTTACCTCCCACATGAGTTGTACCTTTCTTGTGCAAATAAGCTTCCTCCACTGTCTCTGCTTGATCTTTATACTACAGATGTTTCTAATTAACTCTACTGTGACAGGCCAGGGGGATATAGTTACAGAGCTTGATAGATCCCAGGGTCCTTGGAGGCAGTGGTGTGTCGCCTGATGCATTCCTTGTGCTAACATCTTCTTGGCAAGCTTTCCTAATTATTACAGCCAACCAGTACCTCTGTGTTTAATATGGAGAGTGTGGAGTGATAGCATATAAAAGTCAGCAAAGAATGCAGACTTATGAGGATGGAAAGGTTTCAGTGTCTGTTTGGTTGTTAGAGGCAGTGATGATGCCATTATGTCCAATTTCGATCTTTTTCTGCATTGTTTTGTTTAGCACCAACAATGCACTTAGGCTTGCTTTTTTGCTGTTTAAAGTCAGAAATAGGATTATAAGTTTTCCTGCAATTTTCTCCCCCCAGTAATTTTTCAAAGCTTTATTATCCCACGGAAAGGAGTGACATTCTTTGTTTCTTGGAAGATTTAGATTGAAAAGATCATTGACAATCAAACATTAGCATGCAAGTTAATATGGGCCAACTTCTTTGTACAGCAGATTTTAAGTGAGTAGTGTGCTATGTCATACACCTCTTCTCTCTTAAGGTTTTTTCTCAGACTGGGTCAGAGAACCCTCAATTTGGGAGTATCTGCACACATATGGGAAATCTCTTGTGCTATATGAGCATGACTGCTCCTTGATTCTGGGTGAACTTGGCATTTAAAGGAATCTGGAAGATGTGAACAGTATTGATTAGAAGGATATTGTACCTGGAGATGGCTGGATATCCTGAAAATGTCTTCAGCTTGCTGCTTGATATTATCAAACAGAAGTGAAGGTGCATGCACACTTCAGTAATGAAAGATAGGACAAACCTTTCCAATAAAGAAAGGCTAATTCTTTCTTACACTTGGAAATGAGAACTGCCCATCTAATGAATTAAAGATTGGGGATCTCATTCTCTTAGATCTATCACTTGAGAATAAGAGTAATTATTTCCTATTGCTCTTCATGGAATACAGTTATAATTGCCTTAATGTAACAATGTGCACATTAACACTTAATTGTTAATGTCCTCCTAATTTGAGGAAATCATCATCTCTTCATATTTCACCACTAGAGAATATTCTTACATTGAAATGGCATTTGGAATCACTATATAAGGGAAGAACTACATATGAGATCTTTTGCTGGGGAGGTATAATTCATACTTCTTTTTCTCCTTGAAATTTGTTTCTATTGTATTTTGGTTAGTCAGACTTTTTTTTAGAGGCTAAATTGCACAGGCAAAATTGTTTATGGAAATATATAATGGTGTTGTTCACTGGTAGAGAAGGGATGTGGCTTTCTTTGTCTCGTTTGTGCATCCTCTTTTGTGCTGGAAGACATATTAGTAAGGATGGAAAAATTACAGAGGAAAGGTCAAGCTGACAGTTGTGGTCTGCAGTGTTCCCATTCTAGATTACTTGATTGCACCTTGGTCCTTTGTACCAGACTCAAGCTTTTTATGAAAATAAACAAACCTTAGTCTATCTTAGACTGTTCACTGAGCACCAACATTTATGCATTGTAGAAAGAAAGAATAGTCACCACAATGGTCTCTTAAAATAAGTACTTGCATTGAAAGTATTGAAGGATTAGTATCTTCTGTCATTAAAACAGTTAAAAGTAGTAAGACCATACCATCAACCTTAGCAACGACCATGAGAATGTTTCAAGTGCCATTTTGCCTGGTGAGACTGAGCAAAAGAGGAAAATGTCTGTAAGTCTAAGCAGAGGCACAGCAAAGCAACACACATTTAACACTATTGAAGTGTTAGAGAGATGTTCATCAGTATGGCAGTGGAGCAGCATATTCCTTACGTTTTTGTCCCAGTCTGTGGACAGTGCATTGCTGTTGTTTGGACCAGCTAAGGTGGAAGTTTTGTGCCAAACTAGTACCAAATATAAATGTGTGACAACTCACTGGTGTTTTCCCTCTTCTATTGGCTATTTGAAAAGAAAATCCATCAAAAATAAAATCTGAGTCTTTCTGTCCAGCCTGACAGAGAGCCTTAAAGAGGCTGGAAAGTAAGAGGAAAGAAGGACAAGGGGGTTTCTTGACTGGAAAAACTCCTTCTGCTTCAAGTTGCCTTACCCTATTGGTTCAAGAGGTTCCTTGAACAGAGTGCAGGTTCTTATTTCCTTTACTAGGAGGTTCTCCCATAACTCTCTAGGATGAGGAAACAAAAGGAGCACAGCTTTCCAGGACGGGGCAGAACAAGAAAGAAAAAGAAAAAAACAGAGAGCGGAAAACCATCCTTGTCTCACTTGCTTCTATTCACTTAATTCCACTGTCAGCTGGAGATTAGCAGACATTGTATTTTGAGGATATTAACATCATATAAAAGAAAGGTTTTGTCCACTAGCTGTCTAGAAGCAATGTTCTGTAATGCAGTGCTTACTAGTATTTAAATTTATTTCAATGATATCCTTTGGGTCCATTTTCACTAAATCACTATGGCACAGCACATCTGTGTTCTGTTTGGTCGGTGTACGAATGGTTAATCTTGGCTTTTAACATATTACTTCAGTACTTAAATCTGTCAGAACTGCTGATTCAATGTTGGTTCCAAAAAACCAAAATACCTGTGTGTGCAAAAGGAAGGAGGAGGTGGAGGAGGGCTTTTATTGTAGGACCCCAGGGAACTCCTTGAAACATAGGAGTGTGATAGTTGAATACTGGAGTATTTCAAAAACACCTTTGGAATGTGAGTCCACTCCTCTAAATAATGTTGATTGGCATGATTATGATTCTGGAATGTCTGTGAAAGGATTGCTTCTAGCATGAGCTGAAATCTTACAAAGTAATTTACTGACAATTAAGAAAGTAGAATTAATTTTCTTCTGTAGTTCTTGTAATACAACCATTTGTTTTCTCAAAAACATCTTCTCCCCTCCTTTTCTTAAAAGTTCATGAAGTATATGCTAAAAATAGTCATTAAAAGCAGCTTTTTCCTTTTCTACCTACAGAAGATTGTTTAAAATTAAATATTAATTTCTTAATTTTTTTTCATATATGACTTGTCTGTTTAAATCTTTGTTATAATCCCATTTTATTTGTTGATTAACTGGTTTTTGTTTTCAACTTTCAGGCTTTGGGAAAAGGCATTTTCAAGAGTTCTCCTACTTAAATAAATAAACATCTGTATCTTAATGTTCTTTTAAATATCATTCAAGACAGATTTTATGTAGGTACATTTGTTCCTTCTAATTTATGCTAGCTATGCACCTGACATGCATATTAGTTTTCTGTTTCAAGGCAAACACAACTGCAATACTGCAGAGACCAGAAGAGAAATAGTGAAACGTATCCTTCTCATCGAAAAGCCAGGCAAGTCAAATAATCCTGTATCAACGACGTAGCAAACCTGTTTCTTACAGAATATAGATATGAAAAACTGAGAAGTAGATGCTAACCACACGAAAGATTAAATGAGAATTTAAGTAACGAGCACCATAAATTTTTCCAGCTTTACTAAGTGCTTGTCTACTCTGCAGTCTGGAAAAAAAAATCTGAATCTGTAAAACAAGCATTCATTTTTTTTTCCTCCTAATTTTTTATGATTTGTGCTCTACTGTTGCATCTGCTGAAACATTCTCTTCTAGCATCCATGCAAATTATAATTTGTGCTCGCTTCACAATTGTTTAGGTTGATTGTCACAGCAAGTGATAGAAGAATGTCCTCTCTGTGCCTCTGTGTGTGTGCCTGTGTGAGTGCAACATATCCTAATGGACAAAAGAGATGCATAATCCCTGCTAAGGAATGTTCAAAGAGAATTATCAGTGCAAGCACATTTTGGCTTTCCTTATTTGTATTAACATATCTAAGTGGGATGTTGAGTTTTACTTTGGCTATGCTTAGGCTTTTTCAAAGACCCTGAATATATAGTTGTGCACCCTTAAACAGCTGTGTATGAGATTCCCCACTATAGCATGTATACATGTCGGCACTCATTCATTCACTTTCAACTTCTTTTTCTGGGCCTCAGTGACAATTTTACAGTTTTACAACTGTTATTGTAGTCACAAGATACATTGTATGGTCTGTGCAACTTTGTTCTTTAGACTGTGTAGGAGGTAGGGAGTGTAAAGAGCATGGCTATGCATTCCCTTCCCTGGAATCTGGGAGGACTGTTTTGCCATGACCTTGCTGGTTTTTCTCTACATTCTTTGCTGTCCCCAAGCTGTGAGACTGATGTGTTTGGACAACATAATTTCTTTAAGTGGAAGTCCCTTTAGAAAAACAAAAAAATTGATCGGAACTCTACATGATTAAGTGTTCAGTGAATTTTTTCTGAACCTGTGATGAATTTACTTAGGAGCAAATTGTAATAAGTATTTTGATTATCTGCTTCTTGTGTTCTCAACTGGAGAGGTCTGAATTCTTTCTGTAGTTACTGTGGCATGAGAACAGTCTGGGCTTGGGCAACATGCTAAGCCATGCTTGCAGAAGGAATACATCAATGAATTTTCTTTGCCCAAGTTTTTGTTTTCGATTTTAAATAGCTATCATAAGAGAATCCTAAATCTGTTGCATTACATTCTCTCTTTTTAAAGACAAGAAAGAAGCTGAAGAAGTTTGCAAGGAAATAGGAAGCAGTATAGAAAGAAGCACTACTTCATTTCTGAGTACTTAAGTCAGTGTAAGACCATGCTAAACAATAGAAGGAATGCAAATAAAAAAAGGGGTTGAATTAAAAAAAAAATCAGATTCAACAACATGCCTTTGTTTATGACAGGATATATGTAGTTGCTTGCTTGTCATGTGAAAATACCAGCTGGTGGAAAAAACAAAAACATGTATTACAAAATGGTCACTGAAGAAAACATGAGTTAGTTATGTTTGGGTCACAGGTGTAAATCTTTTGGTGCAGTTTTGCCCACAGCTCCATAAACTGACATGAAAGATGAAAAAAAAAAAAAATAGTTTTACAAATGCTGTGCCTGAGTTATGGGGACACAAGTGGCCATGAAATGCCACTCATCCCTCAAACAAAAGAGCTTGGAATGAGAAGCAGCAAACTGTTCTCCAGATGTTTATATCTTTGGTGTACATTTCTTTGGTGTTTGAGACAACTACCTGCCATATACAGTGTTTGATTTAATCCCAGGTTCTGTTGAAGGAAATAATAGTTGAGATATTGAAGCAAGTTTATTTCAGCTGAAGTTTGTTTCAGTTTGGTTGAGGAGATGCGACCTGCAGCAACTATTCTTTACAAATTTAGAACAGTTTTGAGCATGGTGCAAACCTGAATTTTATCACTATTATCTCAGTCAAAAAGTAAAATTAATGCCAGGAATGGAATGGAAAGCTGCAGCATTTTATTGGCAAAGCCAGGGTCAGAATATTTTGCAGTAACTTGCTTCAGAGCAAGAGTGCCTCTTATTTGTCTCTCAGTGAAATTGCGTGTAATAAATTTCCTCCTGATGCTTTATCAGCAGTAATTGCTTATACTGTATCTTAAAAGCCTTTCATGCTTAAAGCTCTTCAGTGCTCTTTAAATTTTATGTATAGCTTTCAGTAACTTTCCTTTACAATTAAATCCCCTCCAGCTTTGAGGCTTTACTGAAAGTGAACCTTGCATAAGAAAATTCCTGCTATGCTTAGAAGTGGTTTGCCAGATAAACACTTAATTTCCAGATATATAGGTTAATAACTGTATCTTTATACCTTTAAAACAGATCATGAGTCCTGCACAATTGTAGCATCTTAAGATTAGAGCCTCTCACTCCCTTTTTCTCTCCATGTTGCTTCCCTCTCCCTTCCTCAAAAGAAAGGAGAAAATGGGATGGGGAGAGGTTTGTGAATTTATTTAAAACTATTAAAGCATATATTCTGCTGTCGTGTTGAGAAACTTATCTACCTATATCACTTACAGATCAATTCTGGCAGTTTTCTCAGTATTCTCTAGTAATTTCATTGGTTACAGTTCAAATTTATATCTATATTGCATTCTTACTCTGTATGCAGTATTAAGCCCTAGTGATTTTATTTCTGAATGCTTTTTTAGGAAACATATCTGTAGCTTAATCTATTTGCTTGCCATGGAGTGATTTAACAGGTATTCTATACATTTGTGAAATTTTTTGGCTGGGAAGAGGCTTTTGGAATTGTTGAGAGAAAGGTCATAAAAGCAACATTAAGTCTCAAACATACAGATAGGGGACCACTCCTTAAGGGAAGCAATTCAATGTTAATATTTCCTTGTATTTGTTTAAGACAACCGTGGGTTTTTCAGGCACAGTGTTAGTATTCAGCTGTTTCAAATGAACTTCTTAAGTTATATTGGTTTTCTGTTTCCCTTTTCTCAAAGCTGTCATAGTAGAAACAGAGTTTTTCTGTTGTAAACAGTTCTGTTTTGTAAGGTGACCAGAGACTAATCTAAACCTGAGAAAGAGAGCTTTTAAAAGCACATGTGTGACTCATCAGAAAAATGACAACTGAAAGTCTAGCTACTCAGGTGCTGTTTTTTTTTAAAAAAAATTATTTTATTTCTAAATCTGCAGCTGAGAAGCAAGAGGTTTTTGAAGTCTAGTTTAAGAGTGATAGAATTCCCAGTGATAATGATGGAAACAGGTATCTGCATTAAAAAGTTTCTTATGCAGCATTGTGGGTGGCATACTTGGAACAAAGTTTGCAGCTGAATTTGTAGTACTAACACCAACTCCTCAGTGGAGCAGATGTTTTGGTTTTTGTTTATTTGATACATTCTTCAGTGCAAGACTTGATGCTTCAGCCAAAAGCTTGTGAACCTAAAATGCTTCTCTGTCTTGTCAATAACTGCATGCATTAGGATCTTCAGCATGAAGATCAATTACCTTAGTTTCATTGATCACCTAATATACCCAAGGTATATTAGGGCAATCTTAAAAAAGAATGTTTTGAAAAAGAAATGATTGCAGGAAATAGTTGATCAAGAAGTTATGGCATGTAGGACACACTGGAATTTGTGTTGCCTGAAGCAAAAAGTTCCGTCTCAATTTCTAGGCTTTTTTCAAACCCCTAAGTATTTAGTGAGAAGTTCAGAAATCAGTTTAATTTTCTATTATACAATATTGCAGGAGCCATTCAATAAGTTAGATGGTTATTTAAAGGTATTGCCTGTATTACATAATTGACGTTTCTTACAAGTCAGCTTGATTAAATCAGTTCATCAGCTTATTGCTGTACTTGTTTAATGTCTGTTATGCTTCAAATTGATAGTTACTGTTGTCTGCTGCCTAAGAAGGCAGGCTGGATTCTATTGGCACTACACTTTTCAGCTGTATGATGAGCAAGGAGTAAATGTGGGATTGGCCAGATGCAAGCATAGCCACAAGCAGCTGGCATGGGCCTTCCCTTTCTGGGAAGCTCTGAGAGGTGCAGGAGGTAAAGGGGAAAACAGATCTCCTGGTATTGAAGCTCGAGGGGTCATAGTCAAGTCAGTTACCTAGTGCCAGACTGTGAGCTGCCCATGGCAGTGGGAGATCTGTGCCAGGCTTCTGGGCATGGGGGCTGATAAGAACCATTTTCTTCTAAGCGAAGACAGAGAAAGGCTAGGCAGTACTTAAAACCCATGAACTACCAAAGGGCTAAAAGCTAGAAAAAATACACTTGTCCTGCCTTCAAGCTTATCTAATGTGTCTAAAACCTGAGAGATTGATACGGTGTCTGCTGAGTACCTCTGAAGCCAATGTAGGGCTGACAAAGCTGTGCTAATACATATCTAGCAGGACTTTATGAACCCAAGTGAATATATTGAAGTAAAATATCCAGTGGTACATTGCCCAGACTTTTCTATTATTCACAATATTTGCTAGCCTCTTATCCTAGGTAATTTAGGGATGACAGTAGTCACCCAATTCTACTGAACACCTTGAATGGTTAGTCAGAGGAAAATACTGCCCATGTCTATGTATATGGACTATGTTCTTGACTGAGAATAAATTGGTGTCCACTGTGCACAGGCTGTGAATTGTTCAGAATGATACAGTTGCTTTTCATTTTCATTTTGAGTAATGACTTGTCTGAGTTTCAAAATACCTATGGAGAATCTAGATAACTGGAAATTTAAAAACTGAAGATATTCAGATGGATATGCTGCTTTTCTTGGAGTGTTTCGTACCAACAAACAATCTCTTTTTAGAAGTACTTGGACTTAGCTGGTAACAAAGATAATGGGAACATGATGCTCCCAGTTTTTCATTTGATGTGATCAGAGTTAATTTTAGAGGAATATGATTCAATGTAACTTCAATTACTGTTTTCCCCAGCAAATAATGTATTAAAAATGCAAAGGAGTATTATATCAAGCGAACATGTTCTCTTTTATATTTTTCTTTTGCTGAATTATATCTTACTCAGTCAACTTTTCAAAAAATCAGTTATGCTGATATGCTTTTTCTGTGACAGGCTGCAAGAGAACCTCATTGTTCATACAACATAGGTACATGATGTTACCAAATCTGTTTGTGCTGTATCCATTTTGCACTTATGAGTAGTTTGTATACTCCTTATGAGCAAAAATAATCAGCTTACTGTTGTTGAAGGCATGGCATAAAATGGATGGAGTCCACAACTTCTTTCTTTATCACAGGTGCCTTCTTTGATCCTCTTTCAGGTTTTTCCTTGTCTTCTCAATATGCACAAAGCAGGTGCTAAGTCAAAAAGCAGATACACTCTGAGTTCTTAATAAATCCTTTTGCTTTGTCACAGGCAAAAAGTTAAACGAGGGTAGGAAAGTCTCTGTCTTGACTGATTGGCAGAAAATGTCCATGCCTAGCTGTAACTGCCTATTGGATGTAATTGTTCAAAGCCATTGGTGTGGCAGGCCAGTCTTGCCAGACCCACCACTCTATTGTATTTCTTGTGTTGCTGAGATGCAGTTTATAGCATGAATGAAGGAACATTATGTTGTTACAAGCCTATGAAGTGAATATGGAGAAAAAGAAATCTAGGAGGTTTTGCTGGTATATTACATGTCTCTAGGAATTGGGGAATGCATGCTCTGTGATAATTTCACATTTTTAATTTCCAGCTCTGTTTCCTAAATGGTTTTGGAACCATTTTTTGACAAGTTGGAACTAAGATGGCAACTTAAAAGATCAGGATATGAAATCCATCAGAAAAGGATGTCAGAATGACTTCTTCAGTTGTGTCAGTGCTGTTCAATGCAGGGCAGTTACTGTTCCTCTGCCTTGTCCCATTTGCTTACCTTGTAAGGTACACAGGTGCACTCATTGACCTCTGGCAGCTGATGCTATAAATGTATCCACTGAGGGCAAATTCCGGTATATACCTTCACTGATTGTTGTCACCCACCTCTGATGCCTTTCTTCTCTGGCATGGACTTGGCTGGCCCTTCTTTTTTTTCCCCTCACAACCTGATGAAACTTGCTCTCTGAAACTTTGTTTGATTTTATTTCTAATTCTCAAATGTGCAAAATGCACTGGGAATTAAATTACAAAGCTGATGTTACATCATGTACTGCAAACTAGCTCCCTGAGGCATTTTATCATTGTGCACACTTGAGAATTTACAGTGTGGCAGCAGGGCTGTAAAGTGCCTAAACAGAACATTATTCAGTTATTAAAAACGAAATAAAGTAATAGTAATAAAATAGGTTAAAGGGGGAAGAAACTCTTCCAGCCAGGTTCCTAGGGAGAGCTGCCAGGTTGCTGCATATGCCTGGTGACATGCATTTGGCCAGCATGTCCTTGAGACCTGATGCAATGTGCAGGGAGGCAACAAGGATTCCCCCGTCATTCATCCTACCCACCAAGCAGTGCCGTTCTGCTGGCTGGATCCCACACATGGAGCTAAAGTCACAGTCGGGGATATGAAGGGAATGGAAGAGAGACATGGAAGAGAGGGCTGCTGCCCTCTGGAGGGGTCCCTAGCCATGAAGCAGGAAGGCAGCTGGGACAGAGGTAAGCCCCAGGAATCACTTCTGGAGTGAAACACAGTGCAAAAGCAGATGTGGAGAAAGAAGAGGAGGAGGATGCTTTGGACTCCTTTTGACCTCTGAGCCCTTGTCCAGCTGAAACTGATCTCTGTGACAGCAAGTTCTAGTCCTTTGTTAACATAATCTTATGTTCCATCTTATTGCTCCTTTTATGTATTATGCTCACACACTAATATGCATGCCAAACACTAGTTTGCTGTTTCTCATACTCTCACTCACTGACCACTTGTATGAGGGGACTACTGCCTCAATGTGAAAGGGGCCAACTTCTGTTTGCTCCTGAAATATCTTTTTATTGAGAGAGAAAGAAAATCAAATTGTTTCACAAAGTTCTTTTTTTCAGCTGTTTTTTCTTTGCATGAAAATCATAATTAAAATTTAGATTTAGGTGGAGTAAAGTTATCCATAAAGTTGTGTTCAGTTAATTGAATGCTTTTAGGCAAAACAGTTGCAAAAGGTGAAATAGTTATTTCAGCATATAAAGAGGAAATCTAAATGTTAGAAAATACTAATTAAATTATGAGTTAAATGTTTCTCGTATTCAAACCCAGAATTTACTTGCACAACAATAATGCTTACACATTTATTCATCCTACATGCTACAGCTAGCTCTTTCCAGCTTCAGCAAGGAAATAGTCTTACATGAGAGCCTATCTTTTGACTGTGTGAAGAGATTTGGGTGAAGTTCAGGTGGCAGAAACTACTCAGGATGTTGGCAACTCTCCGGTCTGTGCAGCTGTTCAAATTGCATTGCAGAAAACAAAACTAAATGTTGAAATTGTTGGAATAGCAGATAAATCTGAAAGTTGGCTGTACTGCTCCTCTCATCTTCCTAATTAGATATTTATGTGTCCTCATAGTATTCAAATCATCTGTGGGTGTTTTCCCACAACAGTGATATACTGCTTTTTTTACCAGAGAAAAGCTGAGGTAGGACTGCACACAGGAAGTTTGTTATGTGGCCAACATTGGACCATGTTTGTTCAGGTCCCTCCTCTACCCCTTGGTGCTTTGTCTTCTCTTATGGAGGCTGTCTACCTGCCTCTTTGTTGTCAGGCATAAGGGACAAGGAAATAAGGTGGATAATCAAAGAAGGGTCTAACTTTATGTATTTATTAATGTATTCTTTTCCAGTGTCTCAAAATGCCTTGATGAGCTGCTTCTTTTTCTTTATGCCAGCGTTGTGCAGAAATTAGGGTTTTTTGCAGGAGAAAAAAGGGCTACAGGGAACCTGTGGCAGCAATTTCGTCATTGTACTATGATACTTGGTGCTCATCACCTGAATAATACCTAGTCAGGTACTAAGTGGCTGAGGGCTGCAGTCCTCTGGGTATTCCAAATCCTGCTGAGAAATCTGTAGGTGGTGAAAGGCTTCTTTTCACTTTCTCTGTTGGTAAGTTAGAGGGGTGAAGCCTTAAAAACTGTCTGCTGTTGCTTACCTTTCCTGCTGTGGGAGCTGTGTTTAAGTGAAAAGAGCCCTGCTCTGGAGAATGTCATCTGGTTGGAAAATAACCTTGATAGCCTTTATTTGTCAGAGCTTTAGACCAGAACAGACAAGAGTGTAGAACTATGGTCTCTATCCTAAGATTAGATACATAGTATCTTACAGCCCTTCATTGCAAATAGTGAATCAGTAGAACTCAGCACAGTTATTCTGCTGTCAATGAATATGTTTGATGTTGATCTGTAAAATCCATCAGGGCAGGCTGTAAACAAAAACGTGAGAGTTTTGTAGATACTGGATGTAACCCAGCCAGCCCAGTCCAAATTGTCTCTGCTGAATGTTTATTGGTGATGTAAATCTTAGCTTTACTGACAAGGGGGATTTAGAGTGCAAAAACCTAACTTGTTTCCTGAAGCTGTGTAGTAAGTCAGTGAGTAAGGAAACTCTTCTGCACTGACCCTTGTATGAGATTACTTATGGGTCATCAGTGATTTGGTTAAGCTCATAGGAACATTTGTTTATACTGAGACTTTTACTATTTGTACCAAGAAAATGTTTAAATTTTCTGCAGTCTTAATGGGTACTGAAAGGTCTGGGATATGTCTTTCAGCTGAAACAGACATTGAGTGCTACAAACCTTGAAAGTAGTGCAGCTTCATGCACTACTTGTTCAGGCAAACCTTGCTTGGCTATATGGCAGTTCTGAGAGCAGCTTGCTTTTCTGCTGTCTCTAGTGTTGCTGTGCACTCCTAATACTTCACACTGCTTTTGGTGGCTTGAGAAAGCCTTTAGCCCAGAGACCAGTTTTTGGAATTGAGGAGAGGCTACAAACAGTTTTGCCTAACAGGTCCACGAGTACCTCTCTGGAGACTGGAAACCAGGTGATAAGCAGAGGAGCAAGATCTGGGTCAGCAAGGCTGGCTGAGATTCTGGCAGTGGCGAGGCTTTGTATGAGCCCAGACAATGCCCCTTGACTTCTGGTATCAGTCACATTGGTGTAAATCAGCAGGTATCAACGGGATTAATAAGTGAAAAAAGTAATGAAAGCAAAAGTTGATTTAATTATCTATTAGTTCTAATTACAGTTTGTTGAGTGGCTTTCATATCAGAAGAGTACTTGGAGTAATATATATAAATATGTTTACCCCAAGATAGAGTGTAGGTATGTGTGTGTGTATATGCATTAAAAATGGACTGAAAATCCTGCTAGCAAAACAAAATTATCAAACCTACACACTGGAGAGTCAAGACCAGAAGTTCCGCCTCAGTAAGTCAGGGTTGTCATATATTATGGGAGCTGGAATGCCATTGTTAACTGAACCAAAATGGTTGGTTTTATAGTTCATTAGAAATCTTAGAAATGAGCAGCTCACACTGAGCCATCTGAAAAAGTTTTTGTTTCTAAAATACTTTGAACCCCAACTACAATGCTGAGGAGGGACAGCTGGAGGAAGCTGGGGTTGGGAAAAAAACCTGTTTTCTCTTTTGGTGCTTGTGCAGAAGTCTGAGAGCTGGGGACAGTTGCTGTTTCAAGAAAATTTCTATTTGGCAAAGATGTATGGCCTCCTGACACATCCAGGATCTATAAACTATGCCTGCAGTAAGCTCTTTCACAAATTTACCCATTCCTTCTTTGGTTAAATAATTTTCGGCAGCACACTTGACAGCTGTAAATGTGAGGGGTCTGCACATCTCCCCCTGGACCAGACCCGTGAGCTGTGTGAGCAGGTCTGGGCACAGATACGCACAACTAGCTGATTCTTGTTTATCCTGACTAAAAGAATGTAAAAAATGTGCTGGTTTTCAAGGGTCAGAGGCTAAAATATGGATGTGTTTATTGCATATTTTGGTTGTCCTTTTAATAGACAGTTTGACACATTCTTTCAGTGAACTTTCCAGAAGACAGATAGCTCAGAATGGGAACAGGAAAAATTGCTCCTGTAAGGATTCCCATACGTGTAATTACCTTCAGGTGTCAAATGTACTTAGTGACTGCTGACTTTAATATTTTTTGCTGTTCAGACATTTATGGCTTGTTGTCATTTATGGCTTGAGGTGTTTAATTTTATTAATGTGGACATTCTTAAAGGGAGGACATGAAAGATCAGTTGTTTCAAACTTTGCTTTCCGTTATAAAATGGCCCGTATCACATTGCAGATAATTGTTTTGCAGACATGTTTTTGGTCCACTTTTTCAGTCAGCTCAGTGGAAGAGCCTAGCTCTTCTTGCATAACTGAAGCACTTTAAGCTGCTCTTAAAGCTTTCCTTCTGTATGTGTTATAGCTAGATCATTATGAAAAGCTGCTTTGAGCTCCTTTGTTCCTTTGCTTTTAAGCTCTGTGTATGTGATATGCTTAACTGTTTCAGAAGTTATTAAATCAGCTAATGTACCAGGGTGCAAAAATAGTGGCAAAATGTGCTTCTTAAAGTTATTGCCTGGGAACATAATTGTCAATACATATTACTTTGCATTCAAATGAATACTCACATTGTTTTTTACAGCAGCAACTAATGGAAGGGTAAAGTTATTGTAGTCATTAACCAAAAGTCCCATAATACAGAGGAGAGCAGTATTAAGAAAACATAGTATGAAATCTGTTTTGAATATATCTGTCTTTAAGTTTTCCCAATGACTGGGAATGTAAATCATGTACTGAAAAAATGGTAGAGATTCTGTAATTAGAGAAAGGAAAGTGGGTGTTTTATTATGGATGGACATATTTAGATAAAATCACTCAAAACAACACTGAAAAAGAATTCAAATTAATTTTTGTGTCATGTGCAGCCAACTCACTAATTTAATTAAGCCTTAGATAGACTTTTGCTGGCCAAGGACTGCTGAAATAATACATCTCTTATTTTTCAGTCATTAAGTGTGACTCGTTCTCCACATCCAAGAAAAACTTGAGGTCAGCATTTTTTTAGCCTGTGTGAATGCAGTCTCAACATGACAGAAGGAGAATGTTCGAACTAATTACAACAGGAATCATTGGTTATGTTCATATAGAAACCTCTTTAATATTTGGAAGAGTGGTTTAATGATGTGATCTGGCATTCATTCTGCAGTGTACAATCATCAGGCAGAAAAAAAAAAAGAAAGATATCGGCATTTTTGCCTAAGGGCTGCTGAGAGCTGATTATTCTTCTAATCAGAACCATCACAATCAAGGCAGACAATTAGCTAGGTTAAGTCTCTGCTGATTTCTCCTATGGCCCTAAGCATCAGATGGCCTTGAGCGCTCTTGAATCCTGTAAATAAGTATTCGAATAATACCTGTTTTGCCCCACCTGTTGTCATTAAGACCCTCTTTTCTTCTATTGAAGTGCTAGGTTGTGTTCATGCTTATTTATATTATTCTGATTATGGAAGGTATGTACTGTTGTTCAAAAGAGAAAGCTTACCATCCTAGGCAATAAGTAGAATTTTAGTTCCTAGTAGGTAGCATGGAATTGTAGATATTATTTTGGTGTACCATACATGCGTTGAGAATGTGTACTTAATTCTGTACTATCAGTAACATTTATTTCCATACATAAACACATATATTTAAACAGTCAGCTATGTAATCAAATATACAACTTGAGGCTGTCATGGGGCGAGCCTTTGTGTTTGTAAATGGCAATATGCTCCTTCTACCTGCAGCTTGCTTCAGTCATTAATTCTGGTTTTCCTGGATTATTTTTGCACGCAGCTGATGCTGTTCCACTTAGCTGGAGTTTGTCTGCCCAAATGGTCTATTTGATGTCTAAATTATAACTAAAAATGTAAATTTCTTAATATTTCTGTACCATAAAAATAGTAAGGGGTTAAGATTTATTTTTTATTTCAGAATACAGATACTTTCCATTATTAATGAAAATAAGAATTAATTCTTCGGACAGTCTGGGAGTTTTACACCATATTTAATCTATTTTAATTTAAAAGTAATTAGTCATGTTAAGAAGATTCTTTTTCTGTACTTGTTGGTGGAAGAGCTCTGCTTACTAAGTGGATGTTTTGAAGCTAAGTGAAAATTTCAATCCCTGCAATGCAATAAAATTTTGGAAACAATGGCTGGTTTTTTTAGCTTTTACATTTTGAAGAATTTAAATAACAAAGTTCAGCAGACTAAAAAAAATTATTTTAAGATTATAGAAATGAGAAAATAATGTTTAGCCAATCAATCACAACGTATTAAGAAGTCATCTCTGTTGTTGTGCACTGGAAAATGATCTCCATGTTTCAGGTTGAGAAGTTTAAAATAATTGATTTTGAAACTAAGAAAAGGTTTTAACTAGCCTTTACACAAATATACTCATTTGTAGTGCATTAATGAGAAAGGATATTCCATACCCTATGTGTTACCAGCACACTCATTTGAACAGGCTGTTTCTACACAGCACACACATACGCAGCTGGTACTAAACAGTGGATCCAGTGGTGGTTTTAGTTGTTTGCTGCCTGAGTATTTAATCAAGAGCATCATCTCAGCATATAAAAGCTAGAAAATTACATGGCTGAAGTGAATTAAGTTTAATGTTTGAACACACAGGAATAATGTGCAGCCCACCTACATTCAGATTACTGGTAAAGATCAATGATATTGATAAAGTCTCAGGTCATTTGTTATCTTGCTTGGTGTTGAGATAGTGGTGGTACTGTCATGACCCTCTAATGGACCAAAGAATGATATTTAAAATGTTACTCCCAGTAAGAATTTTTTTGTGCTATGAAGTGTGCCCACTCATTAAAGTAAAAGCTTTTTAACCCTTTCCCTCTGTCGATTAAGAGTCAAATATTGACCACTAAGACATCTGTAGTTCAGTTTCCCGGAGATAGAGTAATTAAATGAAAGGAATTACTGTAATATTATAGGTAATAAATGATTCTCAGTATGAAGTTCTTCATTATCATGTTTCATATCATAAAATGCTGTGTTCACACATTCTTTTTTAGCTGGGGTAGTTTTCCTCTGACATTAGCACAATAATGAATAATTTTACTTTTAGTCCATGCAGATTCACTGTTTAGTTGAGTGTCTTCTGTACTCAGGCCTCATTTCAGGAAAGTATTTAACCATTTACCTAAACCCTTTGGTTTTGTGTGTGCTTAATTTTAAAGCATCAGCTTAATTGCTGTCTTGAACAGAGCTGCTTATTAGAATAGAGCCTTAATAGTCACGTCTGTAACCTTTTAGGAACTTTGAAGCTACTGTGTCAGGATGTATTTTTTACATCAGTCATAGCCATGATTTAAATGAGGAATAAATTTTAATGTGTTGTTACTCAGACCATTCTGTAACATAACAAAAGATCTCTTAGCATATATTTAAGGGCGTTCAAATGCCAGAGTTAAAAAATGGCAAGATCTGAATAACAAGGAAAATGCAGTAAAAAGCTCAGAATGCTTGATCATTAACAAAACTAGTTTATAAACAAAGGCAAAATGACTCAAATGAAATGGGCAAAAAAAAACCAGTTAAACAACTTGTTTCAACAACTCATCAAAAACAGTATAGTAGTAATATTTTGTTGGCTTATTTCTTTCTGTAGTTCAAGGAACACTGAACCTTTTTAAAAAGTATTTCAGAGGTTCAGGCTGTTTTGTCTCTTTAATGTAAAGGCCAGTGCAGATAGATGCATTATTATATTTAAGTTAGAGCCTTAATAAATTGAAACTTATTTATAATGTTTTCAAAATAGTGATTTTTATTTCATCTGACATCTTTAGTGTACAAAATAATTAAGATTTTTTTTCCCCCAGTTCATCTAGAAAGTGGAAAGTTAGGAAACAAAAGTACATGACTCCCATCTGCAGCATGTTGTTTGCAAGTTTGCTGAACTCCAAAGGTTTCAATTACCTTTGGCTCCTGGGATTGTGGAAGGCCTAATTTAGAAGGTTTTTGTGGGTTGTTTTTTTTTTTTGAGGGAATGAGTTGGAGTTCTCTATACATGTGTCTTGCCATGTGGTGGAAAAAGCAGGTGTAAACCAAGTTTGGTTATGTTTGCAGTAAAAATTCCTGCCATACATCTTTGGGCATAGATAACCTCTCAGCAACCTTAAAGAGAAAGCTTGAACAATAGAAGAGTGTTCCTAAAGAAATGGATAATGAAGTGTATATCCTTAAAAGCACAGGACAAGTTGGACAATACAAAGATCTAAGATGTCTTTGAAACATGGCACAGGATTTTTCAGTTACATTTTTTTGTTGTGAGTCAGAATGTACAAGAAGAAAGGACAAATCTTGAGGTCTGAGTTCAGTTTCAGTCAATGCTTAGCTGCTTATATTGCAGACAGCAGAAAACTGCTTCATTTGTCTAGGCATTTTTGAATGTGGAAGACTCCCTGGAGCAGTGGTGAGATGCATTTGAATAGATATTTAATATATTCTCTTGTGTAAGCTGTTTATTTTGATTATAATTGTGATCTGGATGGTTTGGGATAACAGAAAACAAGATTTATGTTTTCTCTAATGAGTAAATTTCTCTTCAAGAGGAACCTTGCCTCTGAGAGGTTCAGGAGGAAAACTCTTGCCTCTGTTGCAGGTAGCGAAGGTGAAAATGTTCAAATGTTAATAATCTGAGCAATAATTATCAATTGCTACTCAATAGTGCACCATCATAGATTAGAGATTACTTTCTTTACTATGAAAATTATGGTACGATTTGAATGTCTGGTAGAAATTGTCAGGTCTCAGGCCCAGAAATGCACAGGAGCAGATACTTTTCTATTTGGCAACCAAGCTGTACCATTCAAGTATTCACAGACTGTAGTTTACTGATCTTCGAGATAACCAGACCAACTGATGGGAAAAAAATCCATCATTCCTGTTAAGCATAAAGAGCTTAAACCTCTGACTGTGCAAAAGATGACCATTGTGAGACTATGCTAAGGACTTAAGACTTATTTAATGTAGTCTTGATATCTTCTGTTGGCCAGTGTTGGGAGAGCTTTGTTGGTCTTGATGTCAGTTTCTCTGGCCCAGCATGACTGCTCTCTAGCTTTTCAAACTGATGTGCTCTAACTGGGATTTTGCCTACACAAGTGATCCAAGTTCAGTCTGGTGCTATATAGTTAATAGCAGTTAATTCTTGAGTTTTAGGGTTTGTTTTGTTTCTTTAGTGCTGAACTAGTATTTTAGAGTAGGAAAGGAAGAAATAGTTTTTATGCTCAATAATTAATTATTAACACCTAAGGAAGAATGTAAAGGCTTCCCGGTAGACAGGAATGGGTTTTGCCATACCTATGCACTCACCTCTTCACACTGCTCTCTGGTGCCTTTATAATAAATAGGACGAAGAAGGGGTGTGCAGGAAAAGAAACCTTTAGTTTAATTTTTTCTGTGACACTCTCTGCTTTCTATCCTAATCCTGACTGTGCTTTAAAAAATAGTTACAATATTTCAGGCAGACAAAGATCATAATTCAGGTGTAAATGAGACAATTTCACTACAGGTTGAAGATTAGAATTCATTTAATATTAATTTGGAAACAGTTTTAAGAAAAATGCAATAGGGAAATCAAGAAAATAGCTTCAGTTTTACCTCTCTGAAATGTCTGATTGATCTGAGATTAGTGCATTTTTTTCTTTTTTCTCCTGTGTTAGTAATTTACACATATTAAAAAAAGTAAATGAGCAGGTTTTGAACGTTTTGTCAATTCAGTCTTTACTTATACATAATGAATAACTATTCCTGTCACTCTTGAAGGAATTATGTTAGTAAGTTCAAATTACTTTTGATAATGTATTTGAATGTATAGTTCATTCATGTTAATAGCAAGGTGTGGTTTCATACTGAAATTTCTTATGTCCCTGAGTCTATTTGTGGGGTCTGTGATGTTTTGGAGGCTTTTCCCTCCTCTAGATTTTGCTCATGCTATTTTATATTGTGTCTGGATTCATTCACTTTAGCTGGAGGATGGAGATTATGACCAGAGCTTGTTAAAATATACACAATTTATTAGACATAAAAATACTGTGGAACATCTCAAGGGTTAGTTTCATTTTACACTCTTGCATAGTGGGAAACTAAATTGTAGATTTTACAAGTTGCAAATTATTAGGGTGTCTGAGTTGCCAAATTCTAATTTGATCACAAAATATCTTAAAATTAATTTTAAAATATTGATTGCAAGATTAATAATAAAACCTAATGTTTGAGAAAAGCATTTCTGTAATATGGCAAGTGTAGGTATGTGCAACAGACAAGTAGATTTATCAAAATATATGTTTCTTCTCAAATGCTGCCAATATATACAGACTGGCGGAAATTGACGCAGCTTTTTTTTTCCCCCGGGAGTATGAAAGAGATGGCAATTTCAGTTTATACAAGTTAAGCATTGCTCTGCTTTTTATATATTAGCGAGAAAGAAAATTCGTGAAGCTGACTTGCAGTACATATACTTCCTTGTGGAAGCTGCCATTTATCTCAATTATTCAGTGTGCAGGTCAACATGCTTGTTGGGCAAAAGTTCTTTTCTTTCACTTTGTGAGAGTGAGAAGCAAGACCTTTCTGCAGATGGGGCATTGTTCTCCATATCCATTAACAGATGTCAGCACATGCCTCAGGCAGGGTTAGCAAATACCACTCACAGAATCACATTCCATCAAGCCTGATAGACTGTCTTCTGCGTTAGACACATGGTCAACACATGTTGCTAGAGTCCAGTTCAGAGACTTCACTAGTATTCCTACCTGTGGGTTTTTATTTTATTAATTTTATTTTGTTTTTTTAAAGAATGTAAACTCTTAAAATATTTTCTCCCAAATGTGACTGATAGTAGAGTATGTGTCAGCACAGCAGAGCTCAGATAAAACTTGTTTGCTTTTTTAAGAAAGGTATGTAAGCAAATGAATCTGCAAACTGCCATTTTTCTGGTATAGGCAAGAGGTGGCTGAGTTAGGTTTTGTATTTTCAAGCCGAATCATGGAATAAAAGATGAAGCTAACATCTTATATATTGTTAGTGCCTAAAGCAGACAAATGTAGAGTCATGTGTGTGGGATATTGATGACCACATTTAAAAATACGTGACCATTAGTTTCCAGATCTCCTCATTCCACCTCACATAAAGTGGGATAAATGTTGCCAGCAAACACCAGAGTAGTACTAAAGTGACCACAAGTAATGAGCTTGTGTCCATAAATCAATTTAACAAAGATTGGCTTCAAGCCAGATATTTTGCATTCAAAGTGTGGTTAGAAGCTCCAAACACAAATCGCAGGCCACCTTTATTCTTTCCTTGGGTGTGGTACCTTTCAGCTAATGTTACTAGGCTTCAACACTGAATTTTGTCCTGTAGATCTGAGTGATGCCTTTGACAAAACAGTAGTTCATCTTTTACCTTTGCCTCCCTTCTCTCTTCATCCATCTTGGCAAGTTAAAAGCCCAGAGCAATGGAAAATAAAGTCAGGTACAAACTGTAGGCAGGGGGGTTTAAAGCTGTCAGAGTTGAGACAGCCAGGAAATGAGAGTTTGACCTCACTGAGAACAGTCCTGTGACATGTTGCACCCCATTATAACCCATATCATCAACAATATGACTGTTGTTGCTCCCCAGATGCTATGAGTTCTTCACAAGTTGCAGTGAAAGAGAAATTCTTAGAGATGAGGTGAAAGTCATGTGTGCCAGCTTTGAAGGAATTTTACAAAAACAAAGTCTGAGGAAACAGTCTTAATAAATTGCATGAAGAATGTCCAGCTCTTCGATAAGGATGAGGCTAAGTGGGTGAGGTTGCTGCAGTACTTGAGAATCTCTGGAGTACTCAGATTTATAGGTGGGAAATAAATGTTGATTTGTTAATTCTCTTCCTCATACCTACTCATGGAAGAGCAATTAGTTTCTATTTTTTAATGTTTGTGTTATCACCGACCATATATATCTTTCTGCAGTGATAACTATAAAAAAGTCAATACAGGACCCAACTCTACAAACAAACATAGTTATGAGTGTAAAGGGAAATGATTAACTGTAAGTGGAGTAAACACATTTCTGTAGAATTTATTTTTCAAAGAGCCCTTAAATCATGAAGATAAATAAAATATGTGTCTCAACTTTAAATTAATTGTCACTGTTAACCATTATGATGCAACGGAGATTTTCGTTAAACAATAAAACCAGAAAAGAAGGTATTTCTGGTCTCTCAGGTTAATGGAATTAACACAAGGCATGTCTTTCAAAGAGCTCTTACATTTTAAGTAGGACAGTTCCCGTTCTCATTAAAACCTATTCCTTTCCTTCTGTGTTTTGCAGTATTTTTTTCCATGATTTTAATAGAAGACTCCTGGATGTAGGCTTTCTTTGTTTTGCAAACAACTTGTTTCAACCAAGGCACTTCAGGAAGTTTTCAATAGTTTTCAGCATTTTTTTTATTAAATGGAAAAAAAAGAATAGAAAATTTAATATTTTTTTTCCATCCAGAAGCCTAAAGACTTTTATCATACCGGTTATGAGGAGGTTTCTTGGTTCTGGAAATTAAGAGAATTAAAAGTTTGTAAGTGGTCACCTGCAGCATAGCCACAAACTTCAACAGTAAGTGAAGAATGAAGTTTGAGAAAGTGAAGCTTGGTCGGTTATATTACTAGTGTTGTAAACCTTGGCCTGGCTTATCTAAGAATATTCCAGATCGATTGCTGATGTGTAAGTAGGTGCTTCTGACCTTTCAAAAGATCTATTTTTTTAATCAGCACAGAATAAAAATAATTTTCATGATTTTAGGGGGTTTTTTTTGTAGTATTTCTTTAGTCCTGGCCAAACATTCTATGACTCCTCTGAGTTATTCAGTGCTGAACAAGTTCTTTTCTTTAAAAACCAGAATGCTAGGTCAAACTGATTTGTTTCATGTTTTTTCCCATGTTCTAGTCCCTATAGTAAATGACTTGTTTTTCTCCATTAAATAGGCAGCATGAAGTGCCAGGTACAATGGTAGCTGATGAGAACCCTGTTCTTTAACAAGAAAAAAACCCAGCCCCTTATGTCAGGAAGGAACAATGTCTCTCTTGTACTGTTGGCTGGTAAGCAGGGATAAAGGCAGGAGATTCTGTAGAGAGACAAGCCTCATAAACATGATGCTTATTTTCATGAAGTAAAGTTCATCTTAATGCAGCTCCCTTCTTTCTGATTTTTGCTTTTGGACCCACCCAAGTAATGTGAAAAATCTCCCAGATGAGAGGAACACAACAAGATTAAAAGGGGAAGGTTGATCTCCCACAGATGCCTGTGAAGTGAAATGCAGAGAGATCACTCGTCTCTTTCAAGAAATGTGATAGATGCTTGCAGCCGGTTGTGAAACAGTAATCTGAAGTCTGATGAACTCTTTCAAGTGCAGTAGCCTGATTCTGCTCAGCTGTGTAATTATGATGGAACGGAGCCAGGCAAAGGCGGAGACCTGAGCGCAATATTTTGGGAGGCTTGTTCCAGCAAGAGTGAATGGGAGAGTAGAAGGAAGAGTACAAACAGAAAGTTTCCCTGCCTGATTGATAATGAACTAGTAATAAGTGGCCTTAATATAGTAATAAGTTTCCCATGGAAGCCTGATGATTGCCAAGAAGCTTTAGCTGAGTGCATGTGACCACGTGTTACTTTGATCAGCTGTAGCACAGCAAAGCTGTGTAATTATCATAATCTAACGATTAGCCTAGCATCCTTTCCCAGTATTTAATTACTCCAATAAATGCTAATTGAATAGAGGACTTAATGACAAGAGAATAAGTTTCTTTCTGCATTGTGTATTTAGCTTGCAATCTTTTCTAGGCATAATTTTGAATACTGTTTCATTGAACAACCACCTTGATTTTGCATCCTACACAGTGTTTTTTCGTGATGTCTTGAGCTTGTTCTTACTTGTGAAACTGTAACCTGAGGACTGAAAGGTCATGGACTGCTTCTTTTTATTAAAGGGATTTTTTGTTTGCTTGCTCAGGGTAGCAATATCCTGCTAGAGAGCTAAAATGTCAATGGCTTGCTACTGTTAGCAAACACACTTCTCTTAGCATCTGGAAAATGTTGAGTTTTCTTTTGGTTTGAATAGGGCCAAAATTAAAATAGCTCTTTGATTGCTTCATTGTTTGTGCATCAGAATCATTGTTGATGTCAGCAGAGCTATGGGAACAGAGTTTATGAAACGTTGTGACAAAAGCCAGTAAAAAGAGCAGAAAAGCATTAAAGAGGTTATTTTTCCATAGCACAGAAATAGCATGTTTATAATTATCTGCAGTAAAATGGTACACGTAATCCCACAATCCCTCAGATAATTAACAGCCACAAAATTTCCCCCATACACTTAAAGCTGTTAAGTTGGTTGAGATGAGGGGGCTTGAAGTGTGTAAAAGAATAACAAGGCACAAGTTATGATGCTATGTTCCAATCACAGCATATGAGTAGAGCTTCAAATTGTGCTAATGCACTACATTTGCCGTCTAAACACAGACAAAATCTGTGGGCAAGCTCAGTGCCATGGAATGGTGAATAACTACATCATGACATTCTGAGAGCAACCAAAATGTTGTCCTTTTAAATGATGTTAACGGTTTCCAGAAAAATGTTTAGGTTTTGTGTATTGGGTGTGCAAATAACTATCAACACTCATCTCTCTGTTAATAATAATTTAGGCAAATAGTTTCATAACCAGTTGACAAAAAAATTTCAGTCTATTTCTGTATTTTTTCAATTCAAGCTTTTCCTGTGCCTAGAGCATTTGTAAGAGGTGTTTCTGTTGTCTAATAACATTTAAGCTGCTGGAGATTCAGCTGTTGTCTGGATGGATACCTGTGGGATCTTCTCACCTGCTTTTTTCATGGTATTTGTAGGAATGGACTTATCTCTAAAACCTCACTGTTTCCATTAAATTTAATTAAAAAGTGGCTTAGCCTCCATGAAAGTAAAAAAGGAGGAGTTGAGTGACTAGCATTTGTAGGGGTATGCACATGGTGCTTACAGAAGCCTTTTTTCCTTAGGAAACAGAACAAGTAACATTTTGCTGTTCTGATCTGAAGAATTGAGTAACTGTGAGTAACTGTGGCTTGTATTTATCCCAAGAATAAATCAGTTGGGTGATTTTTTTTTTATGATGTTTTACATTTCAGGTTATCATTTAAGACAAAGATGACAGGGCAAGGCATTTGGCAGTGGCAGTGTCCCCCGCATGTTGGTGTTAACAGGCTGTGCAGGCTCCAGGCATCAGAATAGGGGCATCTGATCACTTGCAATACCTGACTGAAGACCAGGATTTCATAATTTATTGTCAGAGCAGTTATTTGGAGTCTTTTCTGGTTCACAGTGAAGTCTTGCTTCATGCATTTGACAGAACAGATTCCAAATAAAGAAAGGTTGACACAGTAAAAGGCAAATTTTCCAGTACACTTATCTTGAAGTAGAGCATCTGGTGTGTTGATTTTACAGGAAGGGCAATAGAATATAACTAATAGGATATGTAGGGGAAGTAACAAGCAGAAGCTATTGAAATTTTTTATTTATCTAAATGAACAATTAGTGTTATTTGTGCTGTTCTTTAACTGGATTTTTTGTAGTGTTTATTCCAAGAAAGAAAGCGAGAAACCAAACAAAATTGCTGTTGTGTTTTACTTATCTGTTTAAATAAATTGTCACTTTTTTCAGTGACCAGCAAAGTCGTTAAGTTCAAGATGAGTCACTTAGGCTTCAGAACTTAAAATTATGAAGAGAAGCATGCACACAGACCATGTGCTTTCCTTTGTTAATGGATAAACAGAATACATTATTTACAAAATGTTTTGTTAGTCTTGTTTTTCTGTGGTTAAAATAGCCATGAAGTTCTCTCTGCATCCTGAATACTTGGATATTTCATCAGTGGTACTTTAGCAAAGAAATATTCTTCTGACAGGCTTTGTTGGAAGTGGTGTTCAAGTTTTGTGTATCAAGCTGATGTTTGTTGGTTCTGGAAATATTTAGATATAGAAACTACTTAACTATCTGTCTCTGTCTTCAAAATGGCTTTTATAATGATACTGCCTAATAGCTGGCCTTGTAGTATGCAACTTCCCAAGACACTCTTTGAATGCCACCTGACAAAAACCAAAGGTTAATTATACTTGAATAATAGCAGTGTTTTTGCTGTGTGTAAGCTAGAGTGCATGGAGACAAATGATATTATTTGTAAAAAGGTTCTGTCAGTTTTTTGGAGAAGCCTTTTTGGTTGGTTTCTACCACAATGCCATGTTCTTCTACACAAAATCTAGATAGAGCTGGTTTCTTCCTAGATTAAAGATCCAGTTAACCACATGGTTCCAAAGGGTGTGGGAGTCTGGGTGAGGACCTGCCAGAGCAAGCTGAAGACCTAATTGAAACAGGGAAAGTATAGCAGTAACATACTATCAAGTTTTCTGTTTGGAATGGGACTGGAAAAAGGGACAGGACGTCTGCTATTCCTGTTGTATCTGCAGGTATATCTGTTGATGGACTCCATCTTCCCTTTAGATGTTTCACGCCTCAGTGTATGTTGAGGGCTAAATGTTGATCAGTGTTTTAATTTGGACTGGAACTTGTTTCGCTCTAATACTTAACATTACTGAGTAAGAGGTTTTCAGCTTGTAAGTGTTAAGGGTGTAAGTGTTAAGTGTCAAATGTGCTTTTAAATTCTTGGAAGTGTGTTTGTGAAGTGTTTCCTTTAATACCTTTTAGGACTGAGCTGATTAATTTTTTGTGTGTTACTTGTGGCCATCCCTTCATTTTCTGTTCCTATTAGAAGATTATACCATTCCTCTTTGAGGAGGTAAATACAACATGCTGCTTGTAACTGGAGAAATAGGAATGGCCTCAGTTCATTCTAACAGAAACATTGGTGCTGTTGTAGCCTCTTTTGGAAACATAAAATTAGTTTTTCATCTCTTTAGCATACCTGATGACTTCTTTAGGATATTGCAAGACAGGAAGTAAATACCTGCTCTCAGATTCATAGTTGGTTAATAACCTGGAGTAAAAAGACTTCACTCAGAGCTGCATGGTAAAGTACCTTGGTACGTATTTTCCCTGGAGGAGGTTCACTCCTTTGCCAACAATACTGGCTAAAGGCCAGTTTAGTGCACTTTAAATATGCACAATCTCTTTCCTTTTTAGACTTATAAATGTAAACACTTCCTACCTATGGCAGATGACTGATGACTGAAACTATTGAGAAAACAGGGGAACAGGGAGGAAAAGACAGTGGAATAAAAAGGACTTGATTGTGTGCTTCATACTCGGACCAGCTTTGCAGACAGCACTTCAGAGTCTGGGGTGTCCTGGAATGAATGAAGACAACTGTTTAAACACTTAGGAAAGAGAAAATAAGGGATCTACTAAAATACCAGTGATCAAAGAGGATGCCTACATTGTAGTTTTGTTTATTTAGCAAGAATACAGAGGGAAGCTTCACCAAAAGGGAATCAGATGAGGTTTGATTTTTCTTTGTCTGCACCATCTCACTGCTGCAGATTACAAGTTTGATTTCATTGCTAAACTGGAATTAAGTTGTGATCACACATTTAGCTTTCAGTTTCCTTGTACTTACCATCTCCATGATCATGGGCTGTGCAGTTGGTTCTTCCCTTCAAATTCAGCTATTTACAGTAGAGACACTGTCTGGAAAGTGTCTCTCTAGACTCTCCTTTTGGTTGAAGGAGAGAATTACCTCTTCTAGAAGTGTGATTCATCTCATTACAATATACTAAAGAGAGTGGATGAATTGAACATAGAAGTTCCTATTGCTCTCCAACGACTTTTAAAATAATGTAGAAAAGCAGTTCACATAAGGTTGTTTTGTAAAAGTCTGGTAGAGACGGTCAGTCTGATCTTGAATGTATTATATATAATACAGTATAATTCTAAAAGCATATAGTTTGTGTCACAGAACTGTAATTGGCATTATGGTGAAGGCACAGGCTGATGAAAGAGGTAACCTTGAGAATCCCTTGAAAAAACTGAATTGTTTATCACCTGCATGGTTAAAAAAACCCCAAATCATCCATACATAAACACATATAAGTATGTATCAATTTTTATTTACTAAAACTGTAATTGAAAAACTAAATAGGGATATTATTGCCTGAATGCATTTCTATTTTTATCTTACACTCTTTTTCATTACCTGTAAGAAAAGCATACTGTTAACTGATTCAGAGAACGGATGCCAATTTGAAAACAATACATTTTTGCAAATGTGTTAAGACATTATCTGTTCAGGTGGTTGATTTTCAAAGCAGCAGAGTACAAAAATATGTATCTTGACCAACAATTTTGATAAATGTAAATTCTCCTGGAAGAACTGTGGCTGAAAAAGGATTTTCCATGTTACAGAGTAGAACTGTGAGGCTGTGCACTGGCTGAAATTATACAGATCTATCATGCTTTGATGAATATTCAGTTTTTCCCCTTTAAGAAGCAATTTTATTGAAGTTAAATTATTGTAGAGCTATGAAAAGGTGTTGTTTGCTCTGAATTTATCCTTGGAGGGCCAGCAAATCATTGCTTTTCCTCTGAAATTAGATAAAAGGATCCAGATGGCAGATTTCAAACCCATCAGGTGTTTAAAATATGCCCCTCAGCTAAAAAGAAGTATTATAGTTAAATCTGTCATGGCCTTTTTATTGCTCTGTGGTACACTTGACAACTGCCACTGTGAAAGAGAGAAGCTACAAGTAGTCCAGTCAGCCTGAAGTGGAGTAGGTCAGTGGTTGGTTTCTTTAGCTGCCCCAGGGATTTTAATGAATGCACAGACCTGGTTTATGGAATTGTTAAATCAATCATGGTATAGACTCCCATGGAGGCAGTGAATTTGTCCCCATAGTTTTTTCCAGACACTATGGCAGGCATTAGAAAAGTAATGTAAGTGAAACATTCAGGGAAGAAACAAGGAAATCCTCCCCACACCCAACAAACAAGAATGCCACATCTCTAAGGAGTCATCAGTAATAATAACAGCAATAATAAAATGCATCTAGGCTGATGCCTTGCACTGCATTTCTCAGCTGGCACTCATTCAGATCTGTCACATTAGGCTGAGTGGTGATAATTTGTATCCCGAATCCTTTTATCTGAACAGAGCAACATCTTCAATAGGTACTTTTGGTGAAGGAGATGCACTGCTTTTCAAATCTCTTTAAAAAAAGCAATATAGATTTTTCGTTGCATCTTGACAAACTGTTGCTTACAGTTTGTCAAGAGTAACCTGGTTTTATTCTTGTACTAACTATAAGTACTCACAGTCAAATCAGCTTTCAGCACAGGGGTGATTACTGTGTGATTCAGAGAAAACAATATGTTTGGGTTATTTATTTGCATGTATATGCAGATGTTTCTATAGACACTTATTTGGGAAGGCTGATACAGTTTTGGCTTCTTTGCTACTTCTTGTTTCTTTCTTCAGTTAAAAAAAAAAATAACCCAACCAAATAAGACAGACAGTTCCTTTGTTTATTATTCAATAAACCATAGAGAAAGATAGCCTGTAACTGGTAAGTGATAGCAACAATTTATTTGTAAAAGAATAGGGCAAAACCTTTATCCAAAAGGTTTTATGATCATATTCCTGCATAATAAGTCTCTGATAGTTCTGGTGAATTGTAAGGGTCATTTTTGAGAGTGAATGTGCATGGCTAGAGTGAAATGAACTGCTGTTAGTGATGCCCTTTCAGATGAGAATGTCACCCTGCAACAAGGTCATCCTGAGACAACTGTGCTTACATTTAAACTCTTCCTGATTTCAGATTCCAGCGAGGTGACTACCACATTGATGTTTGCATCAATGACTACCTGGATGTGTTCTGCCCTCACTATGAAGACTCAGTGCCAGAAGATAAGACCGAACGCTATGTTCTGTACATGGTGAACTTTGATGGCTATAGCTCCTGTGATCACACTTCCAAAGGGTTCAAGAGGTGGGAGTGTAATCGGCCACATTCCCCAAATGGACCATTGAAGTTCTCGGAAAAGTTCCAGCTCTTCACGCCCTTCTCACTGGGATTTGAATTCAGGCCAGGCCGGGAGTATTTCTACATCTGTGAGTACAGAGAGATTTACCATTGTTGCACAGCAGGTATAAGAAATGCAGCTAATTTTTCACCTTTACTCTGTGAAAATAGAGGGGCAAACGGTGTGTAATGCAGATGCCTTACAGTGAACACATGCTAAAATTATTCTCAGATACATTAGCTAGGAATCTAGCTAGAGAAGATGTTCTTAAATTATATAATCTTTACTCACATGAAATAGCATGCCAGCCTGTTCACCGAACCACAGCTGTGCACAATGCACCATTACATTTATTTCAGCACTCTGAGGTGGGTCAAGAAGGGGAGGATAGAAATTGTCCCAAATAATTAATCCTTAATCAAATACCTCGATTTTCTTAGTTGCTTAGATGAATTACTCTTATCTTGTAGTATTTATCACCCCAGAAAAGTGAGGTCTGTTAAGTGGTAATGCTCTGCTATCAGTAGTCCAGTGGTATTTAAAGCTGTTATTTCTCAGGCTAAAAAATCCTAGTATTTAGCTAAGTGGCTTCTTTCTTCTACTTTCCTTTCCCCCACAACATTTTCATGGATGAGGTGTTTCTGTCAGCATGGCAATAGGAGTGCTCTGGGAGCAGGAGGCAAGCAGGTGAGGAGATCTGCTCCAGGCACCCAGACAAGAGACAGGAGACATCATGTGGGTCTAAGGAAGTGAGAACACCAGGAGGTTAAAAACCAGTGAGTTAAGCAAATTGATTCCCTAACTCCACTGTACATGTCATATCATTTCAACTATCTCATGTGTTTAATACTCCCAACAAGGGTCTTATTTCATCAACTTATTTTGTACCTGTAGCTTTAACTCCTAACAAGTTTTGACTGCTCCAGCTTTATTTTTTCCCAGTTTTTAGTTTTAGACAACAGAGTTGAAAGCTTTAGAAAGACTGCAGATCCCAGTAAATATTGCTTTCATATGTGTAGCTGGGCTTTCTGCTGTGAAACAGTCATTCCATCTCATTTCACCAGAGAAACTGAGTACATATGATCCCTGTTTTCAGCCTTATTTCTTCAACATTGAGATTTTTGTTTTCCCTTTCATAATCTACAGGGAAATATCTGACTTAGTGGATAGTTTTCCATTAATTTCTTTTTCTCCCATCAAGCAAAAACCTCTAGTGAATAGTGCTCTTTCATCAGAAAAACTGGGCCTTGTTCTTGTGCTGAACCGCAGTAATAAAAATAGTACTAAAAATAATATTTTAAATAATGTTATTTAAAACTGGGGTTTGATAAGAGAAATAGTATAAATATATCATAATTACGTAGATAATGTTCAGGGATTAACAAACCTGTGTTGTGTAGGCCCAGTCCTACTTGTGTCACTTTAGCAAAAGTTCTATGTAATTCAAAATTCTGATACCAGGCTCCCTTGGAACAGCGCAATTTTTTTTTGTGGATTTTTGTTTTGTTTAGTTAGTGTTTTTAAATTCAGTTCCAGAGCATCATCAGTCAAATAAGCAGGAATAGTTAAGCTAAGGAATGCAGTCTATCATCACAAGGTGCAAGAAAATGTAGCACTGGAATGGCATAAGTAGCTGCAAGCCTTAGAAAAATAATTGGTTTTCTAAACTTTTAAAAAAGAAAAAAAGATAAATGTTTAATAAAGTTGAAAACCAAAGATGAAAGTAAAAGGAAAAAAAAAAAAAAAAAGAAAAATCTCGGCTTGGGCTGTTTCATAGCTTCATTGTTAGAACATATGAAGTCCACTGAACTCTCAAACAAGATACTGTAATTTAAATACATCCAGGTTGCTTATGCCTGGTTTTCCTCATTTTTGCTCAAATTCAATATATCACTAAAGATCATATAACTTTCATTTAAAATTCTATAACATTCATTTAGCTGTCAAGGGCTCCCTTCAAAATAATTGTTCTGAAGAACTTCAAAATTTGAGGAGCTTTATGATATTCAACTGCATTCATATGGAATTATTTTTTAAATGAAAGGTATGATAGCAAAAAAATAGCAAAGAGATGTGAAGTATTAGTTTAAGCTAATCTTAGTCAAAATTGAATTTTTAGTCATGTTTTAGTGACACAAAAGCATTTTTTCTTTTTTTCTGTAGTTTAAGTATTTTTTTCCTTCATCCGTTGCTTTGATGAGGGCATTAACAAGAGCATTGACATTGCAGAAATTTCGGAGAAGCACTGTACAATCAGTTAACAATAATGTGCAGACCTTCTCAGGGCACAGTTGTCCATTCTGGAATGTTTTTCTCTTTGTGCTGAAGAAAGATGGTGAAATGTTGTTCCTGGTTTCCTCATCAAAATTGTAAGCAGGTGCTTGTTCAGGCTGTGGAGACCACTTTTGTTACCTTTCTGCATCTGCATGTTAAAGAAATTACTGCTTTGCCATGAAAAGTTTCCTTTGCTCAGCAGATTGAAACCTCTGCCCTCTCTGCAGGATAGAGGGAAAACTGACTATATAGGATCAGTCTGGCATGTTCTATTAAAGGGCTACACAATATGCTGTGTAGTCTAGACCTCTGAAAAAAACAGCTAGTAAGTGGCTGTTTAGTTTAATTACTGTCTGGTGCTTTGTCAAAATTCTTCACAGTTTACCTTCTAAGGATGCTTGCTTCTCTTGCTGCCATTATTTTCAGAAAATGAAATAATTTGTGAACAATCACTGTCTCTTTGTCTGAACCGCCCATTTGGAAAATACTACCATTCTTTGTTACGCCATTGCCTTCACATATTGCTCAGATGAACTTAGATCTCCATTCTTTGCATGTTCATTCTAGGACAATGCAAGGGAGAAATCTTATTCTTTTGATATCAAATTTACATTGGGCAAGTGAATTCAACATTACAGTTGTGCAATCAAAAGTACTGATTAAGTTTGCTTTTGAAAGAAGAAAATGTTATTAAATATTTACGGAGAAATTAACTTTTATTTAGTTGGGGTGTGCACAGTGTGGGACTGGGGAAAGCAAATAATAGAACATGACCTGAAGTCTCAGTTTTTACTTAGTTCTTACCAGGTGCTCATCTTAGGTTAGTGTATGCCAACCTGAAAACAAAACAAAACAAAAAAAATAGTATTACTACTAACAGAAGCAAATGAAATATAGAGAAAGCAGAAACAAAATAGTGTCATGACAGTAATTTTAGTGTCCTTTGAAAGGGAACATAACTTTCAGTGTTCAGGTTAAGGTGAGATAAACTCAAAAGCTAGGAAGGGAAAATATCCTAAAATGTATAATGTTACATAATTACATTTTTCAAAATGATCATATAATTTCCATTATTTTAACTTAATTGCAGATAATTTATTAATGTGTTAAGTAAAGTTATAAGTGACAATTTGGCAAGTATACATCAGGGCTGTTGAAATAAAAAGAAGAAAGATGTGTCTAGAAGCAGGCTGGTACAGATTTCTGCAGAATCCTGACCTCAATTGCCAAACCAAATTGTTTTGTTGATTTAAGCTAGAGCTTTAAAGCTGTTCTTTTCTTGAAAGCACCAGAGTAGTGTTGAAAGTTATACTAATATTAGGGTGTGATACTTGCCTTTCTCTGAGTCATCATCAGTCCAGTTATTTCAGAGAAGAACTCAGTGTCCTGGTTTAGGACTAATTAGGAGGAAAATCTCCACGAGGAGACAAACCTCCACTACTCCTTCCCCCCAACCCCGGGTTCAGGAAGGAACTCCTCGGAGGAAAAGTGGAAAAAACCTGTTTATTAACAAATAACAAAAGGAAAAGAACACTCCCCAACACAGGGAAG